>CAIGQV010000990.1:1277899-1289545 GCA_903798115.1 Danio jaintianensis
GTGTGTGTGTGTGTGTGTGTGTGTGTGTGTGTGTGTGTGTGTGTGTGCGCGTGCGCGTGCGTGTGTGTGCATGTGCATATGTGTGTGTGTGTGTCAGTCCACTCAGGCTGATGCAGATTGACTTGACGTGCCCGGTGCCCTGCGGCGAGACTCTGGGCCGTCTGACCCCCGGCCCACGCTCCAAATTTGGGGGAACGGCAGCCGTAACAGGCACCATGGGGAGTGTGTGTAAGGATCCTCAAGGGCCTGTCAAACTGGCCTGGCACAGAGCTCTGCCATCAGCCTGACACACACACACACACACTGATGATGAACTCTGTCTGCACTCCTGCACAACACGTCACTCGCTGGACAGTCAAAACACACGTTCATTCAGCCGGAAGGGGCTCAATTCACCAAATATATAATTGCCCATGTAGAAATCTGATACATAGAAATATATGCTAATTACATATGTGACATACAAGTTCATATTTGGATTTCACATATTTAAAATGTCATATATGCAACATATTTTGAAATATTGCATTGGAATTATAATTATGTAGATATATGTTGTGTTCAAAAATATTGATTTAACATAAATGCTGTTTTGTTTAAACCCAAATTGGGTAGAATATGGACTAACCCAAACATTGGGTTAAATTTGGTCCTATTAATTTAATTAAAAATGTACCCAGCAGTTGGGTTAGTACATATTACACCAAGAATTGGGTTGAAATAACCCAGGATTTTTAGAGTGTATGCTGTATATTTTTATATGCCCTTATATGAACAAATATATAAAATTATGGCTAATATATTTGATCATATATACGTACTTATATTTTTTGCAATATTTTGTAAAAATGTTCCATACTGTATGACATTTTATATATGTGAAATCCAAATATTAATAATATCAATGTAATTTGCATATATTTCAGATTCCTTTATGGGAAAGAGTTTTTGTTAGTGCTGGGCAAAGATTAATTGTGATTTATCACATCCAAAATGATAATAATTTATTATGTAAATGGGATACACACACATATATAAAAATAAAACTATACAAATCAATTTTGTTACGTAAATATTTAAATTATATATATAGTTTGTATTATATACGTATATATTTTATACATGTATATATTATTCATTCATTCATTCATTTTCCTTAGGCTTAGTCCCTTTATTCATCAGGGGTCGCCACAGCGGAATGAACTTATCTAGCATATGTTTTACACAGCGGATGCACTTCCAGCCGCATCCCTGGGAAACACCCATACACTCTCACATTCACACACACACTCACACTACGGCCAATTTAGTTCATCCAATTGACCTATAGCGCACGTGTTTGACTGTGGGGGAAACCGGAGCACCTGGAGGAAACCCACGCCAACACAGGGAGAACATGCAGACAACACACAGAAACGCCAACTGACCCAGCCGGGACTCGAACCAGCGACCTTCTTGCTGTGAGGCCACAGAGCTAACCACTGAGCCACCATGTCGCCCATGTATATAGTATTCATTCATTCATTTTCTTTTTGGCTTAGTCCCTTTATTAATCAGGAGTTGCCACAGCGGAATGAACCGCCAACTTATCCAGCATATGTTTTACGCAGCGGATGCCCTTCCAGCTGCAACCCATCACTGGGAAACATCCATACACACTCATTCACACACATACACTACGGACAATTTAGCTTATCCAATTCACCTATAACACATGTTTTTGGACTTGTGGGGGAAACCGGAGCACCCGGAGGAAACCCAACATGCAAACTCCACACAGAAACGCCAATTGACCCAGCCGAGGCTGGAACCAGCGACCTTCTTGCTGTGAGACGAACGTGCTAACCACTGCAAGTGTTTAGTAAATACTACACATACATATTTCATACTACATATATATATATAAGGAAAGTCTAGTTCTAAGTTACATTTTGTCATGCAAAAAAGTGAGTTTAATGGTTATATCAGTATATAAAGGACATTTTTGTATATATTTTGCTCATTTTTGGTGTTGTTTTGAGTCACTACGTAATGCGCAGTGAGAAACCGGACCGCTCAGTAATCTGTCTGTGCTCTGCTGGAGATGTTTCTGCACTTTCACACATTGAGTTGATGAAGTGAATGAGGATTGTTTGGGCTTCTCCTCTCAATGGTTGTTATTGATTTTAGCCCACGGCGTTCTCCTGACCCCATACGCTGCCATTTAAAAAAAAGCTCTTTAATCCAGAAGATAATATGTCTGTATTAAAAACCGATGTTGCTGTGTGTCATCAGACACGTAATAATAATCCCCGGTTATGTGTACGATCGCACAGGAAGAGCTGGAATGTCCTCACACGCTAAAGCCTTTCCAAGAAACACACTCTGACTGTGAAATGTTGAGGATTATGAGGAGACATGCTGGGTTTTTTTTGGGTGAAGGCTTCATTTTGAAGTTCTCCTGAGCCTCGGGTCTCTAATAACCCAAATTGAGTTGACTTGGTGGGACGGGACGAGTCGCTCCCTGAGGCGGCGAGGTAAAAGATTGAAGGAGTTCAGTGAAGTCAAGCAGAAACCACTGTGAACATGAACCTAATGCCTTTCTGGTCACATGATCCACAATACACTTTACCAATACCCTTGAAAACATTTTTTCCTTTTTTTTGTAACAATGGTGTTGTATTTTAATGTGTGAAGAAGATTTTTTTTCAACCCCTTTCTCAACATAATAGTTTTAATAACTCATTTCTAATAACTGATTTATTTTCTCTTTGCCATGATGACAGCACATAATATTTGACTAGATATTCTTCAAGACACTAGTATTCAGCTTAAAGTGACATTTAAAGGCTTAACTAGGTTAATTAGGGTAAAGTTAGGGTAATTAGGCAAGTCATTGTATAACAGTGGTTTGTTCTGGAGACAATCCAAAACTAATATTGCTTAAGGGGGCGAATAATATTGACCTTAAAATGGCTTTAAAAAAAATGAAAACTGCTTTTATTCTAGCCGAAATAAAACAAATAAGACTTTCTCCATAATCTGTCAAACATCATTTGGGAAATATTTGGAAAAGAAAAAAAAATCACAGGAGGGCGAATAATTCTGATTTCAACTGTATCAGGACACAAATATGTATGACATCATGGGTATGACACAGGAGATGGGGAATTATGAGGTCATTGCTGATGTCCCCATTTGTCAAAAGGCTTATAAATCATACAGAATGAATTTGTTTCAGAAAGTAAAGCTGCACACATTTTCCTGTGAGGAGTAGGTTTAGGTGCAGGGCGATTATAAAATACAGTTTATTCATTCATTCATTTTCCTTCGGCTAAGTCCCTTTATTTATCAGTGGTCGCCACAGCGAAATGAACCACCAAGTATTCCGTCATTTGTTTTACACAGTGGATGCCCTTTCAGCTGCAACCCAGCACTGGGAAACATCCATACACACTCATTCACACACATACACTACGGCCAATTTAATTTATTCAATTCACCTACTGTATAGCGCATGTGTTTGGACTGTGGGGGAAACCGGAGCACCCGGAGGAAACCCACGCCAACACGGGGAGAACATGCAAACTCCACACAGAAATGCCAACTGACAGCCGGAATTCGAACCAGCGACCTTCTTGCTGTGAGGCAACAGTGCTAACCACTGAGCCACCATGCCACCTAAAATACAGTTTATACTATATAAAAACAATGGAAACCTATGGAATGCCCCTACAATTCACAAAAACACAGCTGTATGTGTGTAGCAGAATGACAATAAAAAGTGTTTGCAAAGAAGTAAAAATGCATCAGGTCTGAATGGCTGAAATCTGATCTCCATGATGATCATTTGCTGTTTCGGGCCTCAATGCCAAATTAGCTGAGAGAATACATTAGCATATTAATCACCAACTAACACGCTAAGCTGAGACGCTCATGCTTAGTAAAAACACATATGAAACACTCATGGAAACGTGAACACCAGGAGACTGAAACATGACACTTATTATCTGTGCTTTACTGTTATTATAGTGCGGGTGTATGGATATTATTGCACATTCTCTGCATGCATTACACTGGATCATTTTAAGTATATCATCATAAATAAAACTGGCAAAAAGGTTTTAAAAAGGAATGAACTGAACCAATCATCAGATAAAACGATAAAATGAGACAAAATAAGCAAGGATAATGAAAAAAATTGAATAAAATATGCAACACATACAACAATATTAATTAGAAAAACGTGTAAATTAGGTGAAGATGAAATATGATAATTATAATAAGTAACTCCTCACAGATCTCTCTTTTAAATTCATATTTTCAATAGGATGCTTTACAATAATATAGTTGTGCATATACATTAAATTTGTCAGTACCAAGGACAAAACTGGAACTAATCTAACAATAAAAAAACTTAAATTAGTTAATCCAAGTTAATATGTTGAAGAATGAACCACCAACTTATCCTGCATATGTTTTACGCAGCGGATGCCCTTCCAGCTGCAACCCAGGGCTGGGAAACACCCATACACTCCCATTCACACACATACACTACAGCCAATTTGGCCTAGCCGGGACTCGAACCAGTGACCTTCTTGCTGTGAGGCCACAGTGTCAACCACTGAGCCACGGTGTCACACCTGAACATCAGAATTGGTTTTATTGCCAAGTATGCTTTACACACACAAGGAATTTGTTTTGGCTAAAGAAACTTCCAGTGTACATAAAGTGACAAGTGACAACACGAGAATAAATATGAGAAAAGACGACAAACATATAGACAGAGATGCAATTAGACAAAAGAGCTCTGGATGATGAATTGTATGTACAGATTTGTTATAAATATACCAGTAATAGGGATATGTTAACATAACATATGTTTTGTTTAAATGCACCAAAATGTATTGTCTACATTCACTGAAAAAATGGATAAATATAGTCATTCTCAAAGGAAGTGTACTCATTTATGCTGAGAATTTTATATGTTTATTTATAATTTACATAGGTTTTGTTGTCAATAAAAGCCTCCATAGACACCAATTCATGAGATTTGACTTCTGGGAGGCCAAATATTCCACTATAGATCCCCAAAATGCCTCAATATCTCAATCGCTGTACAATGAGAACACGGTTAACCCTCACATCTTTCATTATTTAGAAACAGCGGGTATGGGAATAACTGGTTTCCAATGGGACCAGTTGCAGTGTGTGAACATGTTGCTCGCCCCTAAAAAGCGAAAGGGGGCTTCATTTCCATGAGAAGTGCACCGAAGGAAAAGCCATTTCGCATCTATTGTTTCAGCCAAGCAGCTGTCATTTGCCCAACATTACGCATTCTTCATTGCGCCATGCTAATTTTTCAGAGGGACAATTTTTCTACAATAAGCACTCCAGCATGTAACAGAAAGCCTTTTATGGGCCGAACCCCAGGGAGCGACACGGCATGCCAAGTCAAACAATGGCTCAATGCTTCAACCGGGTTCCTTCAACGTCAATAATACGCCATGAAGTTCAGCGTCAAGCCCGGCTCTCCATCCAGCACCTGGCCTCCCTCCCGCCCTGCCAATTAATCAAGATATCAATCAATATTGACAAGGTAATGGTCCAATCACTCCACGCCGTGCTGCAGTACATGTGTGAACATAAAGTGGAATGATATACAGTTCAAGTCAGAATTATTGGCCAAATTATGTTTAACAGAGCAAGGAAATTTTCACAGTATTTCCTATAATATTTTTTCTTCTAGAGAAAGTCTTATTGGTTTTATTTCGGCTGGAATAAAAGCAGTTTGTAATTTTTTAAAACCATTTTAAGGTCAATATTATTAGCCGCCTGCCTAATTACTCTAACTTGCTTAATGAACCTAGTTAAGCCTTTAAATTGCACTTTAAGCTGAGTTAATTGCACCCAAAATAAAAGTTTGTTTTGACATAATATATGTGTGTGTGCTGTGTATATTTAAATACACACATGCATGCATATATTTCAGAAAATGTTTATTTATATACAGTTGAAGTCAGAATTATTAAACCCCCTGAATTATTAGTCCCCCTGTTTATTTTTTAAGTAGTAAGCTCAGTGGTTAGCACTGTGGCCTCACAGCCAGAAGGTCGCTGGTTTGAGCCCCGGCTGGGTCAGTTGGCGTTTCTGTGTGGAGTTTGCATGTTCTCCCCGTGTTGGCGTGTGTTTCCTCCGGGTGCTCCGGTTTCCCCCACAGTCCAAACACATGCGCTATAGGGGAATTGATTAACTAAATTGGCCATAGTGTATGAGTGTGTTTGTGAATGTGAGAGTGTATGGGTGTTTCCCAGTACTGGGTTGCACCTGGAAGGGCATCTGCTGCGTAAAACATTGTCACGGTTCATGGATCCGTGTTCTCATTCTTGTTGTTCAACATATGCTGGATAAGTTGGCGGTTCATTCCGCTGTGGCGACCCCTGATGAATAAAGGGACTAAGCCGAAGGAAAATGAAAGAATGAATGTTAATAATTACTCAAGTAGCGATATAGAATTGTAAGTAATTTGACCAAATTGTAAGGAATATTTTGGTGCATCATAAAGCGTGCATATTATCATTCCAAACACAAACTACTAGATAAAATGCAGGATTTAAGCTTCATAAATAAATACAAAATGATAGAAATAAATGCAAAAAAACACACTTTTTCACCTCTTTCACCAGGCTGACTACAGGCCTGCTCACCTGTTCTGACATGCGCAAAAAAAGCATGAACAAGGAAACCAATAACATGCATATTTCCACATGCATTCAAATGCAATGCACAGAATGTGAAATATTCTGTATATTTGTAAACCACGAGTGCTCAGGTTTTAACAAACAGCATCAAGAGCCCTATTTGGTAGAAGAGAGCAGCGCCTTTGGCTCCAGACTCTCATTTCAGCCTGTTTTTCAGTTTCAGCACGCCGGAGTAAGGCATGAATTTACATTTGTTTAATTAAGTCAGTCTAAGTGCATCCTATGAAGTATCATAAACTAATACCAGATGTCTCCAACAACAAATATGTAAGCAGTCAAGCTGATAATTATTACTCGTGATCAGTGTTGGACCCGTTCCTTTAAAAGAGTAATTAGTTATAGTTACTAGTTACACCTCACAAATAGTAACTGAGTTACATAATTATAAAAGTAACTAATTACCAGGGAAAGTAACTATTGCGTTACTTTAAAAAAATCTGATTTGTGAAATGACTAAAATAAATATAAAACACTGAACACTAATCTACCCTATTTTAATGTTGTTGTGTTGTGAGTGTGAGAGACAACGGCAGCATGTGCTCAACTATATATCTACATATTACTTTGTTGAATTCTGTCTGAGTAATAAGTGTTTGCGGAGGAGATAAATCAAGTTTTATTTGCTTTGACGTCATGGCTTTGTCTCCTCCTTTGGTTGCAGAGTTCACGTTATCACCTGCGTAGCCACTCATTTTGTGGCGACATGTGACGACATGAGGTGCTTAGATTAGCTAGAATTATTTGTCACTGACGCAGAGAGGGCATAAGTTGCACGATACATAAACATTCTTGTCTTTCACCTCAACGAGGGAAAAGTAGTGCTTATATTTCCAGTTTGCAAACGCTACCTTTGAACTTGTTGAATTTGCCATCGTTCTGTCTCCTGGTCATTGGTGTGTGTGTGCCACTGATTGTGTGCGTGCTTGTGTGTGAACACTCACCTTACTCTGCCTCTGATTGGTAAATGATGGAAATGTACAGTCGTGGCCAAAAGTTTTGAGAATGACATAAATATTAGAAATTGGAAAAGTTGCTGCTTAAGTTTTTATAATAGCAATTTGCATATACTCCAGAATGTTCTGAAGAGTGATCAGATGAATTGCATAGTCCTTCTTTGCCATGAAAATGAACTTAATCCTGAAAAAAACCACTGCATTTCATTGCTGTCATTAAAGGAGCTGCTGAGATCATTTCAGTAATCGTCTTGTTAACTCAGGTGAGAATGTTGACCAGCACAAGGCTGGAGATCATTATGTGGCTGATTGGGTTAGAATGGCAGACTTGACATGTTAAAAGGAGGGTGATGCTTGAAATCATTGTTCTTCCATTGTTAACCATGGTGACCTGCAAAGAAACGCGTGCAGCCTTCATTGCGTTGCATAAAAATGGCTTCACAGGCAAGGATATTGTGGCTACTAAGATTGCACCCAAATCAACAATTTATAGGATCATCAAGAACTTCAAGGAAAGAGGTTCAATTCTTGTTAAGAAGGCTTTAGGGCGTCCAAGAAAGTCCAGCAAGTGCCAGGATCATCTCCTAAAGAGGATTCAGCTGCAGGATCGGAGTGCCACCAGTGAAGAGCTTGCTCGGGAATGGCAGCAGGCAGGTGTGAGCGCATCTGCACGCACAGTGAGGCAAAGACTTTTGGAAGATGGCCTGGCGTCAAGAAGGGCAGCAAAGAAGCCACTTCGCTCCAAAAAAAACATCAGGGACAGATTGATCTTCTGCAAAAAGTATGGCGAATGGACTGCTGAGGACTGGGGCAAAGTCATATTCTCCGATGAAGCCCCTTTCCGATTGCTTGGGGCATCTGGAAAAAGGCTTGTCGGGAGAAGAAAAGGTCAGCGCTACCATCAGTCCTGTGTCATGCCAACAGTAAAGCATCCTGAGACCATTCATGTGTGGGGTTGCATCCAAGGGAGTGGGCTCACTAACAATTTTGCCCAAAAACACAGCCATGAATAAAGAATGGTACCAAAACACCCTCCAACAGCAACTTCTTCCAACAATCCAACAACAGTTTGGTGAAGAACAGTGCATTTTCCAGCACGATGGAGCACCGTGCCATAAGGCAAAAGCGATATTTGGCCTGGAAACTCCCCAGATCTTAATCCCATTGAGAACTTGTGGTCAATCCTCAAAAGGCGGGTGGACAAACAAAACCCCACTAATTCTGACAAACTCCAAGAAGTGATTATGAAAGAATGGGTTGCTATCAGTCAGGATTTGGCCCAGAAGTTGATTGAGAGCATGCCCAGTCCAATTGCAGAGGTCTTGAAAAAGAAGGGCCAACACTGCAAATACTGACTCTTTGTATAAATGTCATGTAATTGTGGATAAAAGCCTTTGAAACGTATAAAGTGTTTGTAATTATATTTCAGTACATCACAGAAACAACTGAAACAAAGATCTAAAAGCAGTTCAGCAGCAAACTTTGTGAAAACTAATATTTGTGTCATTCTCAAAACTTTTGGCCACGACTGTACTCTATCTAAGCCAATCATCACATTCTCAGTTACACCACCTTCAAAGACACACCAATCACCAACCAATCACTGGTTGGTTATGTGTTCTGCCCCAGCCCCGAACACGCACACACACGCACGCACGCACGCACGCACGCACGCACGCACGCACACACACACACACACACACACACACACACACACACCAGAGAAAGAGAGGTTCTATGGCTGAGAGAGACGCTGCTCACATGAAAACCGCTTCAGTTTTTATTTTTATTGTCAGTAACAGTAACGGCGTTGTAATGGGGAAAACAATTACTCGTTACTGAAAAAAGTATTGCCGTTAGTAACGCCATTTATTTATAGCACCGTTATTCCCATCACTGCTCGTGATTACCCCGGTTTTAAGCTTCGTAGGTCATATACAGTTGAAGACAAAATGATTAGCTCTTCTGTGAAATTGTAATTATTCTTTAAAATATTTTCCACATTTTTAAATCTAATAGGTGTAATTCATTTCTAATAAATAATTTATTTTGTCTTTGACAGTAAATAATATTTATTTATTTTGCAAGATACAAGTATTCAACTTAACATGAAATTTAAAGGTCCCGTGAAGTGCTTTTTTTATTGAATGTTTGACGTAATTTCAACTGAAACATGAACAGAGGGCGGGATTCTGTTTTTGTCTTACCTTCTTTCTGGAACCCTTCTTCACCATACTCGAACCTCGTCGTTGTGGTCAACTCCTCTCTGCATCACAAGTCCACCGACGTACACGGCGAGCCACTGGACAAACTGCAGCGAGAAAGCTGTCCATATGGAGGTAAGCGATCAGCTGGTAAGCGCGAAAAGGAACGGTGTCATACCGCCCCGTAGCGTTCGTTTTAAAGACGAAATGCAGCCATACGTACTTCTGGCTACATAATTCATGATCTCCAGAAATGTATATAGGGCTACGTTTTCAGGATGAGGCTATGATGCCTTAAAACCAACATATTGATAGTCATAATATTCACCTTAAAAAATATATATATTTTTTTCTTTTATTCCAGCTAAACTAAAAGAAATAAGACTTGTTGTCCAGAAGAAAATATATTATAGGAAATATAATGAAAATGTCCTTGTTCAGTTAAGCATCACTTGGGAAAAAATTTGTGAAAAAATATCACAAGAGGGTTTATAATTTTGCCTTTCAGAGATGTACATTGTGTTGTTTTAAGACTAAAGATTTGAAGACGGTCCATTCATCACCTTCAGAGCTTCCCATTAGCGCCTTTTCTGCTTCTAAACAAGGGCTTTTTCTGTTCTCCGGCACATCTTCCTGGGTTGATTTAAGGCGGCCATTCATCTCTGTTGGGGCAAAATATGCATGCGTTTATATGTGATCTGTATGATTACCATTACAATATGGCTTTATGTGGCACAAGGGATGTTCGTCAGAGGGCAAATGAGACGAGCACTATTTTTGAGTCTGTGTGAGAGCCGGAGCTGGCGCTGTGTGCCTTCTCCTCATTGTTTCGGACCGCCGCTTGGTATTCCTCTCACAGATGCCTCTAAACTTTGGCCTGAGAGATGTGCTTCAGGAATCCGGCCTGTAATTCACTCACTCGTCAGCTTTCCAACTCAATTTCTTTCTTTCTCCGCCTTTTGTCTTTGCTAATTTTCTCTCTTTCTCCTGGTTTCTCCAGCTTGTGGCCTTCCTCTGTTTCTCGCTCCCCCGTTTTGTGCTGCTCACTTTTCAACATCGCTTTTCAGAATCTGCTGTTTGTTTGGTTGTTTGGTTGTTGGTATGTTTGTTTGTTTTTTTGTTTGTTTGTTTGGTTGGTTGGATTGTTTGGTTGGTTGGTTTTATGTTTGTTTGTTTGTTTGTTTGTTTGTATGTTTGTCTGGTTGGTTGGTTTGTTGGTTGTATGTTTGTTTGTTTGTTTGTATGTTTGGTCAGTTGTATGTTTGGTTGGTTGTTTGTTTGGTTGGTTGTATGTTTGTTTGTTTGTTTGGTTGGTTGGTTGTATGTTTGGTTGGTTGGTTGTATGTTTGTTTGTTTGGTTGGTTGGTTGTATGTTTGGTTGGTTGGTTGTATGTTTGTTTGGTTGGTTGGTTGGTTGGTTGGTTGTATGTTTGTTTGGTTGGGTTTATGTTTGGTCGGTTGTATGTTTGTTTGTTTGTTTGGTTGGTTGGTTGGTTGTATGTTTGTTTGGTTGGGTGTATGTTTGGTAGGTTGTATGTTTGTATGTTGGTTGGTTGGTTGTATGTTTGTTTGGTTGGGTGTATGTTTGGTCGGTTGTATGTTTGTTTGTTTGGTTGGTTGGTTGGTTGTATGTTTGTTTCGTTGGGTGTATGTTTGGTCGGTTGTATGTTTGTTTGGTTGGTGGTATGTTTGGTTAGTTGTATGTTTGTTTGTTTGTTTGGTTGGTTGGTTGTATGTTTGGTTGGTTGT
>CAIGQV010000990.1:1289555-1310729 GCA_903798115.1 Danio jaintianensis
TTTGTTTGTTTGTTTGTTTGTTTGTTTGTTTGTTTGTTTGTTTGTTTGGTTGGTTGGTTGTATGTGTGTTAGGTTGGTTGTATGTTTGGTTGGTTGTATGTTTATTTGGTTGGTTGTATGTTTGTTTGTTTGTTTGGTTGGTTGTATGTTTGTTTGTTTGTTTGTTTGGTTGGTTGTTTGTTTATTTGGTTGGTTGGTTGTTTGTTTGCTAGGTTCGTTGTATGCTTGTTTGGTTGATTAGTTGGTTTTAGGTTTGTCCATTTGTTGCTGCCTGTTACAGTAAAGTTGATACCTGCACTGTAAAAAAAATCACAAAAATTCATGACAACAAATGTTTTATTTTCTTATTATTATTTTATTTGTAACTTTAATTTGAATCATGTTTCAACTAATTTTATCAAGTTTAACTTAATGTTTTAATCAGTTTGACTGATGTAAGTTGAGATGACTAGAAAAGTTCAGTTAAGTCAACAAAAAAAATTTAGGCAGCAATAAATTTTTAATGCCTGATTAACTTAGATAAAAAAAGTATGTTGTCAATACCCCTGTGGTATAAATAAAACATAAAACTCAGAAATAATCGATAGAGCATAATATAAAATGATAGACTTTTTATTTCATCAATACAATATATATATCATCATATTGCAGAGCCCTACTACACAGACTGACATGTAATGTATGCAATGGAGTGATTTTTTTTTTCGTATTTGGCTCTTGATCAGAAGTGTTGAGGTCTCTCACCTGTGTCTGTGAGTGTGTTCTCCGACAGGATCTCTTTCTTTTACACACGAGGAGCTGCAGCTGGTTTGTGTAATCTTCAGCTCTGACTGATAGGAAAACAGCTCCGTCAGGTGCTTCTCTTCAGCGTTCTGCTTATTTGCCTCTGTTGGTAAATTGAAACTTCATCCATATTTATGCAGCTTGACGCTTCGCTTCAATATGATTGATGGTTGGCTGTTTCTGTGACTGCTTGCACACATTAACCAGTCAGTGTAACGTATACAAACCGATGGACAGGATATAAGGTTCATTTCATGCTGTAAACCGAGAACCTACAACTATAATGCATTGATCAGACTGGATCAGAACTGTTTCATTTTGCAGATTTTGTTATCAGGAATGTTTCCATGGTGCTTGTGATTCTTACAAATTCAGATTTAAGATCATGAACGTTTTACGCCTTAATATATGGGCTTTAATCTAGTCTTTTCAAGGTTTGAAAATTGCTTAGATTTTGGATAAAGTGCTTGAAACTGCTTGAAAATGTAGTTGTGTTGCTTTCAAATTAATTTATGTTATTAAATAGGTAAGAATTATAGTGCTAACCACTGAGCCACTGTGCTGCCCACAGTTTAGAATTATTCATTCATTCATTTGTCTTCGGCTTTGGCTGTGAGGCGACAGCGCTACCCACTGCGCCACCGTGCCGCCCTGGGTTAAATCAACCCAGAATTTTTTTAGACTTTACAGTCTCAAACATCTAGACCATGACTGTAAATGCCAACAAACAATTTCAGTAACACTTTAGTATAGGTCACAATTCATGCTATTAACTGCTGGCTCATTACCTGCCTATTATTAAGATATGAACTGTTCATTAGTAGTTATAAAGTATGATCCCTTATCCTACCCAGAACCTAAACCCAACTTCTACGTTGCTAACTATTAATAAACAGCTACTTAGTAGTTTATTAAGCTAGTAGTGTTAGTTAACACCGTGAATTGTGACCTAAACTAAAGTGTTGCCACAGGTATTTAATATGAACTATTGTGCATCAAAATGACGTTATCTGATTCCTCTCTCAGATTAAGACGGTCAGCGCCGCTGTTGATCTCCTGAATAATTAGATAATTTTCCAAGTGCTGAAAGCTCGCTATTTGGCAGCCGTCCATCGTGATCATTGTGAAGCGGCTTCATTCAGGCGCCGGTGCCCAAGACGGACGGATTGCTTGGTCAGTTTTTTGGGTCTGAATGGCCGGTCCTGCCCGCTGTGCTGGACATTAAGGCCTGATGGACAGCGTTAAGCCTCTCTAAACACTGGAGGATGAACACAGCTGCTGGGAGAGACACTGGCGCACTGTGTTCATGCTTACCAGTAAGTACACAGACTCAGCGGGAGGCTCCCAGGGGCCCCTCGGTGCATCTCTTGATTGTGTCCATCAAGCCTTGTGTCTTCTTTAAATGTTGACACGCACATTCAGAGCGGCAGGAAAATACGTGCATGGTGTGTTTTGGAAGCAAGACTGCTTTCTGGGCTTGCTTGCCAGTATTTGTTTATGTTGCAGTATCTGTCGGCTAATTTAGTATGAACACAAGCTGCGAGTGTGCTTCCAGTAATGAACCCGGCGCTCGTTTGAATCTCTGCCATGCACGCTTTTATTCTGCACGTGCAATTACCAGGTCAGTCCGCCATCGGGAACTCTGACACAAACGAGGTTAAATGACTGCATGGGATTTTGGCTCCTCGTTCTGGCCCGCTACGGCTAACAATTAGTTATGCAAATATAAATATATATATATATATATATATATAAGGCATGCCAGTTTGTCGGCCAGAAAGCAATTAATGAGATCTCTGCTTGGACGAATCGCACTTCTGGCAGACTTGCGTGTAAAATAAGACCTTTAGTGTTCATAATCAGAGCCAGAGCTGCGATTCGTGAACGTGCATTTGCTTAAAAGAGCTTTTGAACGTGCCTTTTAGGAAAGCCAACGTTTAGCCATTAATTCACAAATCCCTTTAAGAGGCTGAGAGTGTTTCGTATTCCCACCGTGGCGGCTTTGCTTAAACCCTGGTAATGATAGATGTTTGACTTCTTCTGCGCCGCTGCCTTCTTGACTGATGAAGTCACACACGCTGGAGATCAGTGTGTGGTTTACTTTGACCTCACTATTGTTAACCTGCCGTAACTGTACTGCCTTCACACTAAGCTGATTGCAATGAAAGGATTGATGGGAGAACATTTCTGTGAGGGGGAAAAAGGAGAAAAAAGATCTAAAAGTTACAGCCTGTCAACCTGTAAACTAAAAATATTAAATCTGTCACTGGCGCAGAACATTTTCAAAAGGTACACTTTCGTACCCTTGTGTGCTGTTGGGTCGTTTTCATCCACTCTGGGCTGATTTTAAGTCTTAATTTGGCCACAACTTTCTCTGTGTTTCAGCAAATGGGATGATTTTTGGTGACAAATCTTATTTTTGACATATTTTAGGAAAATGCTTTGGAAATTTTCAAAAACTCAATACACTCTGGGCAGATTGACTCCCCTTTGGTTATGTTGGGGGCTGTTTTTGCTCCATTGACTTCCATTATAAACACATTTTTTGATAGCAAAGCCATGACAGCATATAATCATGCATTCTTGATTGTTGCTGGTTTTCCCTGTTGGGAAGAGGGACAATTTGTCATTTTTACTGTTGATCATCAGTTGCAGTGAAAAAAAAAGCTTAGTTTCTGCCTTCTACATGAAGTATTGTGTGTGCGTGCGTGCATGCATGCGTGTGTGTGTGTGTATGTGTGTGTGAGGGAGAGAGACCTTTGTGCACTTACCTTGATATGTCTGAAAAACTCAAAATAGTCCCCTCAGCTCTCAGAACACAGTAAACACAGTAAGTGTATTTCTGCACACACACTATAATCTGCCGTTTTACTCCACTGAACTCCATATAAAAGCCAGAAACTGTTTTGCACAGGCCTATCTAAAGGGTTAATGTTGCCAACTGATGATCATCAATAAAAATGACAAATTGTCCCTTTTCCCAACAGGGAAAACCAGCAACAATCAAGAATGCATGATTATATGCTGTCATGGCTTTGCAATCAAAAAATGTGATTATAATGGAAGTCAAAAACAGCCACCAACATAACCAAAGGGGAGTCGAATACACAGTAAACAATACACAAGGGTTAACAGGTCTACATTGGTACCTTAGAGGTACATTTTTGTACTTTTATGGTACTATATGATACACATTTGTACTTTTTAGGTTCTAATATGTACAAATGTGTACCACCCCAGTGACAGATTTTTGTACTGTTGTTTCTGATGGTGTAGGAAACAAAAGATGTCTCTTCAGATTTTCTGTTCCTCAAGTATTTACTGATTATTTGGCTTATAAGTACTTAATAGTCAAGTCAAGTCAAGTTTATTTATATAGCGCTTTTTACAATGTAGATTGTGTCAAAGCAGCTTAACATAGTTCTAGTAAAGTCCAGATTTCAGAGTTGAAGTTCAGTGTAGTTTAGTTCAGTGTGGTCTAAATTTCACTGCTGAAAGTTCAAACACTGTAGAGCAAATCCACCAAAGCACAGCTCCACAAGTCCCGATCCGAGCAAGCCAGTGGCGACAGTGGCGAGGAACAAAAAACTTTACCAATTGACGAAGTGAAGGGGAAAAAAACCTCGAGAGAAACTAGGCTCTGTTAGGCACGACCATTTTTCATCTGGCCAAACTTCCTGTTCAGAGCTGCAGTCTAGGCGCTGGAGGCTGAAGAAGCTGGACGTCCATCGTGGAGAAGCTGCAGGTGTAAGTAGGGCACCGGCAGGCGGTCAGGTTGGCCCGCAGGATCAATGTGGGGACTCGTTTATCACAGTGGTCATTCAGGAATCAGTCTCATGCACTTCATTTCTCCATGACGACCACAGCATCAGCTCGGGATACGACCTGGTCCAGGATTATAGATACCTTGGGATCATCTCTTCACAGGTCTTGGATCGCATCAATGGCGCTGCATAGTCTCTAGGGACCTCGGAATGAATATCCCCAGGTGGAAATAGAGAATAAAGAAAATAATTAGCGCAGTGTAATTCACAATATGTGAATAGCCCCATGAATGTTTAACCTGATAGATACAATACAAGCACTGATCTATAATAGTGATTACAAGCCGTGCGGGGCGATTACAACTTGTAACACATAGTTAAACACATATTTTGTTTTGGCAACTTTTCTGGACTTTAAATGTCTATGGAGGATCAGAGAGCTCCTGGATATCATCCAAAAAAATTGAATGAAGATCTCGGGTGATTGAATTGACATGAGCGTGAGTAATTAATAACAGAATTTCCATTTTTGGGTGAACTAACTTTTTAATGTAGGGCTTCTCAAAGTCTAGACTCTGGCTTGGATCCGAACCCGGAGAGAATACAATCCGGACCCATCTCTAATTTATAGTTCAAGAGCACTAATTGTGTGTAAGGTATTAAAAGTGTGGTTAGTTTTTTAATGTCTTTTCAGTGATCAAAATAAAAATCAAGTTTTATTAATACATATATAAATTCTATGTATTTGTGTGAAGCTGTTGTCATGACAACCAGTCAGCAAATGATGTTTGCCGTAATCGGGCGACACTCTACACCACAGTGAGCGTTTGAATGAGTGAGGAGGTCAGTTTCTAGAAAAGAAAAGTTGACAATAGAGTTTTATTGTAGAGTTTTCAAAGACAATTGGACAGAAGAGTTATACGTTCAAGTGTGCATGGGTGTTTCCCAGTACTGGGTTGTGGCTGAAAGGGCATCCGCTGTGGCGGTTCATTCCGCTGTGGTGACCCCTGATAAATAAAGGGACTAAGCCGAAAGAAAATGAATGCAACCCAGGCTCATTCTGAAAACATACCGCTACATACATTTCTGAAGAGCACCAAATACGTCCCAGGTGGTGCGTTTTTTGCAGTTTTTGTTTTCGTGAATCCACCAGAGGCCGCTGTTTATGCTTTTTCAGATCTCAAATTTCTCTCGCTAGTGCCATTCACGCCTGCTCTTCTTGCGTAAATCCACCAGAGGCCGCTGTCGACTGACTGATTGAATGACTGACTGACTGACTGACCTATCAACTGACCCACCCTCCTCCTTCCCTAAACCCAACCAATAGTGTTTTCAAAAGCACAGATTGACCAGCGCGCACCCCCTTCCCTAAACCCAACCGCCAGTTTTAAAAAGCAATCCAGAAAAAGAAAAGCCCTCACCTGATTTTTACCATGTTTTCAGATTTTACCACATTCTCACCCTGTTATTTACTTGTTTATTTTATTTTTTGGCTTCTGTTTTTGTCTTACCTTCTTTCTGGAACCGTTCTTCACCAGACTCAAAACCCTGTCGTCGTGGTCAACTCCTCTCTGCATCTCAAGTCCACCGACGTACAGGAAAGCAGGAAAGTCGTCCATATGGAGGTAAGCGATCAGCTGGTAGCACAAAAAGAAACGGCGTCATACCACCCCGTAGCGTTCGTTTTAAAGACGAAATGCAGCCATACGTACTTCTGGCTACATAATTCATGATCTCCAGAAATGTATATAGGGGTACGTTTTCAGAATGAGCCTGTGTTGAATGAATGAGTTATGCGTTTATTTTGCTCCAATTCAGCACAAAACTGTTCCCTTGATTTAGATAGTTGAGATGAAATAGTTGTGTGCAGTGGAGATGTCAAATACCACTATGAAATTAAATTATTGTTATTTTACACCAGGTTAATTATGACCACTTGTTATTAATGTATTTTTTAACGGAAAAGACATTTTCCATAAAAAAATAAGTGGTTGATTTGTGTATGTGCACGTTTATTAATATCAAGTTTTGTTGTAACACATTTCTCTGGACTTTTGACATTGATGAAAAATTGAGATTGGATTTGAGACGTTGACAATCCCTGCTTTAATACAAAAGAATGTATGTAAATTTCCAAGTCCAGCTATTTCAAGTGTCCCACATTCCAAGCAATCTAATTTTATTTTTAGTTTTTAGTTTGCGTCTGTTTGATATCGTCATTAGTTTCGAGGTTTTCTTGAATCCACACTTTGCGTTTGTAATGTCAGCCAAATATGATAATGTGGCGGTTGGCGGCTGTGCTTATGGCGAGATCACAGGCATACCACAAATGCTGCAGGGGATGAATAATTTTGGAGTAATCCTTTGTTTTTTTGACCCAATTTTTCCAGGCCCTAATTTTCACCAGCGCTCCATTCTGACATTTGATCTACTGTAGGATTTACAGCTGGTTCTGCTAAAAAAACACACAAAAAACAAACCAAGCGCATCCACAAAGTGAGCAGGCGTCCAGAAAGACACGTCTCTTTATGGCTGTTTAATTGCCAGTGAACTAACCAGCATTTTCCTGCTCTTCAGTGTTTGAAAAGCTTCACGCCATGCTCGATTTGAAACTTCTCAGATTGCTGTTGTTGTATAAATCCGCAATAAGTGTTTTATTATGACTGCTCATAATCCTCTCTCCGGAGCCCACAATAGTCGGGCATCTGCTCCGAATCCTCCTCATTATCTGTGCCCGGGGAGGTGTGTCTTTTTGCAGATGTACCGTGAAATTTGTTTGCACAAAACTCCGAGTCCTAAACCTTTGGGCAGTTTCCTATGAATAGTCATGAGGCGCGCAGACCTCACCCTATTCCTGAGCCGGGCTTATTATGAATATTCAAATGATGGGAGGTGGCGCTGCTCATGAATATGCATGAGGGGAAGGGGCCGCTTTGTATCGCAACGGAAACCGGGCATCTGAAACGGGTTCGAGACCCTCAGCAGCAGCACCAAACCCTCTGGAGCTTTTTTGGTGGCTCAATATAACATGAGCCCAAGCCTTTGTCCAGATGCCACAAGTAGCCTGTGTACCTAAACGGCTTAAAGGATCCGCTGGTGCGCATGTAGTGTCCTTATAGTGGAAATGCAGATACTGTATGATGATGATTAATGCTTGATGTGATTGAAATGACGGCAGGGTTGAAGATGGGGATTGTCTGTTTGTTTAATACAAAGAAAAACTTTGATTGAAGTTAAACATTTAAGTGTATATACAGTTGAAGTCTGAATTATTAGCCCTCCTGAATATTTTTTCCCCAATTTCTGTTTAATGGAGAGAAGATTTTTTTAAACACATTTCTAAACATAATAGTGTTAATAACTCAGTTCTAATAACTCATTTCGTTTATCTTTGCCATGATGACAGCACATAATATTTGACTAGATATTCTTCAAGACACTAGTATTCAGCTTAAAGTGACATTTAAAAGCTTAACTAAGTGTATGTGGTTAATTAGGCAAGTCATTGTATAACAGTGGTTTGTTCTGGAGACAATCTGAAAAAATATTGCTTAAGGGGGCGAATAATATTGACCTTAAAATGGCTTAAAAAAATTTAAAACTGCTTTTATTCTAGCCGAAATAAAACAAATAAGACTTTCTCCAGAAGAAAAAATATTACTGGAAATACTGTGAAAAATTCTGTTAAACATCATTTGGGAAATATTTGGAAAAGAAAAACAAAATCACAGGAGGGCGAATAATGTTGACTTCAGCTGTATATAGTACAGATTACTTAGAAGTTTTTTGTTAAAATGGAAAGTCTAGGTAGAGGTCAAGGTTAAAAATAGAAAAAAGTCTTTTAAATTTTACCTTTGATTAAAAGAGAAATAAAAATTCTTTAAAAAAACGTCTGGGCAACACGGTGGCTCAGTGGTTAGCACTGTGGCCTCACAGCAAGAAGGTCGCTGGTTCAAATACCAGTTGGTTCAGTTGGTGTTTCTGTGTGGAGTTTGCATGTTCTCCCCGTGTTGGCGTGGGTTTCCTCCGGGTGCTCAGGTTTCCACCACAGTCCAAACACATGTGCAAATTGTGCGCTAAAAAGCACATGTTCAAATTTCACCATTGATTAAAAAAAAAAAAAAACATTTTTAAAAATCCATTAAAAATTATGCTATTTAAATATAGATGTATCAAGTTAAAAGCATTATATAAATTATATATATACATATATATTCATTCATTAATTTTCCTTCGGTTTAGTCCCTTATATATCAGGGGTTGCCACAGCGGAATGAACCACCAACTACTCCAGCAAATGTATTACACAGCGGATGCCCTTCCAGCTGCAACCCAGTACCGGGAAACATCCATACACACTCATTCACACACACACACATACACTACGGCCAATTTAGTTAATCAATTCCGCTATAGCGCATGTGTTTGGACTGTGGGGGAAACTGAAGCACCCGGAGGAAACCTACGCCAACACAGGGAGAACATGCAAACTCCACACAGAAATGCCAACTGGCCCAGCCGGGACTCAAACCAGCGACCTTCTTGCTGTGAGGCCATCGTGCTAACCACTGAGCCACCATGTCGCCCCCTAAATTAATAATAAAAATATCTAAATACATTTCCACTCATAAATACAATTCACTTTTCAATATGAAACTGGTTTTAGTGCCTTTTTCCCCAAATCACAATCAACTAAAATAAAAGTGACTGAAACCATCAGCCTATGTACAGATTTCACAATACATGTGCATTTATTAAGTAGTATTTCTCAACATTTTTACTTTGCTTTCAAAAACGCCCAAATATAAGTAGGTTTAGGGGCGGCACGGTGGCGCAGTGTGTAGCACGTTCGCCTTACAGCAAGAAGGTCGCTGGTTCGAGCCTCGGCTGGGTCAGTTGGCATTTCTTGTGGAGTTTGCATGTTCTCCCCGTGTTGGCGTGGGTTTCCTCCCAGTCCTCCAGTTTCCCCCACAAGTCCAAACACATGCGCTATAGGTGAATTGGGTAAGCTAAATTGGCCGTAGAGTATGAGTGTGAATGAGAGTGTATGGATGTTTCCCAGTGATGGGTTGCAGCTGGAAGGGCATCCGCTGAATAAAACATATGCTGGATAAGTTGGTGGTTCATTCCGCTGTGGCAACCCCAGATTAATAAAGGGACTAAGCCGAAAAGAATTTAGAAAACGAATAGGTTTAGCTTTGAGACAGTAATCAATAATCAACACAAAGTTTGTTACAGTAGAAATGATTTAACATTTTGTACACTACAGTGTGTGTGTTACAGTAAGCAGAAACAGTTCAAAACGTCATGTGCGACTTCTCACTTATAATCCGCATATAAATCTATTGTTTAGTTTGAAGGATTAACAGTTCATAATCCAAGCAAAATGCACTAAATCTCCAACAAGATCCCTTTTATCCAAAGTCTTGAGAAAATCACAGAACTGACCGCATGTTTCATTCCTCACAGATGAACAGATTCAGCGTTTATTTCTACGAAACAGACTGATTTACAGCAGTTTCACATTAAAGCTTGAGACTAATTCCAGAACTGCAGGAACATTGCAAGCATTTTCCATTCATTTTCCCTAAACTGGAATGATATACAACACATGTATAATTCACAGTAACCTCAATCCATTATTAATGTAAAAGAATGCAACATGATTAATGTGGTAGCGAACATTTGATTCTGTTACCAATACTAACTGTTACTGTTGTTTAACTTATTGTTATAAGTCTGTTACTGTCAACTATGTTATTGACAACTCTATTAAAATGAGAAAAATTTACTTTATTACATAGTTATTTTTGTTTCTCAAGTAAATCTATCTTGATTTAAAATGTTTTTGTGCTACATTTGTACTGAAAAATTTGATTGTAAAAAATGCAGTGGAGGGGCGGCGCGGTGGCGCAGTGGGTAGTGCTGTCGCCTCACAGCAAGAAGGTCGCTGGTTCAAGCCTCGGCTGGGTCAGTTGGCATTTCTGTGTGGAGTTTGCATGTTCTCCCCGTGTTGGCGTGAGTTTCCTCCGGGTGCTCCGGTTTCCCCCACAGTCCAAACACATGCGCTGTAGGTGAATTGAATAAGCTAAATTGACCGTAGTGTATGTGTGTGAGTGTGTATGGGTGTTTCCCGGTACTGGGTTGCAGCTGGAAGAGCATCCGTTGTGTAAAACATATGCTGGAATAGTTAACGAATGAATGAATGAATGATGTATAAGAAA
This sequence comes from Danio jaintianensis, assembly GCA_903798115.1. Classification (NCBI taxonomy): domain Eukaryota; kingdom Metazoa; phylum Chordata; class Actinopteri; order Cypriniformes; family Danionidae; genus Danio; species Danio jaintianensis. Next base: position 1,300,327 of record CAIGQV010000990.1, read on the forward strand.
TAATATCTAGAGAAATAAGTCTGTAAAATAACAGAAAATGTACCAGCAGTTTATTACAAGGTGTTTGTAGCGTAATATACAACACCAACCCAGACAATATAGCACTGCAAACTATTAAACTTGTTCATAAAAGTCACTTTTTCTAACTTTTCAATGTTAAAAGTTGTGGAAAGAAAGATCAAGATCCCATAATTCAATTCAAAAGCAGAAATAAATAGGGAAAAATAAAACCATGAATCACAAAATATGGAAAACTGCTAATTTCCGGATATTGTTTGCAGTGTCTCCTCCATGAACCGCCACCTTATCGTGGTGGAGGGGTTTGAGTGCCTGAGTGATCCTAAGAGCTATGTTGTCGGGGGCTAATGCCCCTGGTAGGGTCTCCCAAGGCAAAAAGGTCTTAGGTGACAGGTCAGACTAAGTGCGGTTCAAAAACCCCTTATGAGTAAAGTAACATCGAGGACCGTGACGTCGCCCGGTATGGCGCAGCCGGGGCCCCACCCTGGAGCCAGGCCCAGGGTTGGGGCTCGTATGCGAGCGCCTGGTGGCCGGGTTTTTTCCCACGGAACCCGGCCGGGCTCAGCCCGAAGGAGCGACGTGGGACCATCCTCCTGCAGGCCCACCACCTGCAGGGGGAGCCGTAAGGGGCCGGTGCATTGTGGAACGGGTGGTGGTCGAAGGTTGGGACCACGTCAACCCGATCGTCAGGCACAGAAACTGGCTCTTGGGACATGGAATGTCACCTCACTGGGAGGGAAGGAGCCCGAGCTTGTGCGGGAGGTGGAACGGTACCGACTAGAGATAGTTGGGCTCACCTCCACGCACAACTGGGGCTCTGGAACTCAACTTCTTGAGAAGGGCTGGACTTTCTTCTACTCTGGAGTTGCTCACAGTGAGAGGCGGCGGGCTGGTGTGGGCTTGCTTATAGCTCCCCAACTTAGCCGCCATGTGTTGGAGTTTTCCCCGGTGAACGAGAGGGTCGCCTCCCTGCGCCTTCGGGTCAGGGATAGGTCTCTCACTGTGGTTTGTGCCTACGGGCCAAACACCAGTGTAGAGTACCCGGCCTTCTTGGAGTCCTTGGGAGGGGTGCTGGAAGGTGCTCAGACTGAGGACTCCGTTGTTCTACTGGGGGACTTCAATGCCCACGTGGGCAATGACAGTGATACCTGGAGAGGCGTGATTGGGAGGAACGGCCTCCCTGATCTGAATCCGAGTGGTGTTTTGTTATTGGACTTCTGTGCTAATCACAGTTTGTCCATAACGAACACCATGTTCGAGCATAAGGGTGTCCATCAGTGCACATGGCACCAGGACACCCTAGGGCGGAGGTCAATGATCGACTTTGTGGTTGTATCATCTGATCTCCGACCGTATGTCTTGGACACTCGGGTAAAGAGAGGGGCAGAGCTGTCAACTGATCACCACCTGGTGGTGAGTTGGATCCGCTGGGAGGGGGGAAAGCTGGACAGACCTGGCAGGCCCAAGCGTATTGTGAGGGTCCTCTGGGAACGTCTGGCTGAACCTCAAGTCAGAGGGATTTTCAACTCTCACCTCCGGAAGAGCTTTGACCAGATCCCGAGGGAGGCTGGTGACATTGAGACCGAGTGGTCCATGTTCTCCGACTCCATTGTTGACGCGGCCGTGAGGAGCTGTGGCTGTAAGGTCTGTGGTGCTTGTCAGGGCGGCAATCCACGAACCCGGTGGTGGACACCGGAAGTAAGGGATGCCGTCAAGCTGAAGAAGGAGTCCTACAGGGCTTGGTTGACTTGCAGGACGCCCGAGGCAGCTGATGGGTACCGACAGACCAAGCGTGCTGCAGCCCGGGCGGTTGCGGAAGCAAAAACTCGGGCCTGGGAAGAGTTCGGGGAGACCATGGAGGAAGACTATCGGTCGGCCCCAAAGAGATTCTGGCAAACCGTTCGGCGCCTCAGGAGGGGAGAGCAGCTCCACATCAACACTGTTTACAGTGGAAGTGGGGAGCTGTTGACCTCGACTGGGGATGTTGTCGGACGGTGGAAGGAATACTTTGAGGATCTCCTTAACCCCACCGACATGTCTTTCATTGAGGAAGCAGAGACTGGGGATGCAGGGGTGGACTCGCCCATCACCCAAGCTGAGGTCACTGAGGTAGTTTGCAAGCTCCGCAGTGGCAAAGCAGCCGGGGTGGATGAGATTCACCCTGTGTATCTTAGGTCTCTGGATGTTGTAGGGCTGTCTTGGCTGACACGTCTCTACAATATCGCATGGAGGTTGGGGACAGTACCTCTGGACTGGGCAACTGGGGTGGTGGTTCCCATTTTTAAGAAGGGGGACCGGAGGGTGTGCTCCAACTATAGGGGGATCACACTCCTCAGCCTCCCTGGGAAAGTCTATGCCAGGGTACTGGAGAGGAGGATCCGGCCGATGGTTGAACCTAGGATCCAGGAGGAACAATGCGGTTTTCGCCCGGGCCGTGGTACACTGGACCAGCTCTATACCCTCACCAGGGTGCTCGAGGGTTCATGGGAGTATGCCCAACCAGTCCACATGTGTTTTGTGGACTTGGAGAAGGCATTCGACCGTGTCCCTCGTGGCATTCTGTGTCGGGTGCTCTGGGAGTATGGGGTCAGAGGCGCTCTGTTAAGGGCTGTCTCATCCCTGTATGTACAGAGTAGGAGTTTGGTTCGCATTGCAGGCAATAAGTCAGACTTGTTTCCAGTGCATGTTGGACTCCGGCAGGGCTGCCCTTTGTCACCAATTCTGTTCATAATTTATATGGACAGAATTTCAAGGCGCAGCCTTGGGCTGGAGGGGGTCCGGTTCGGGGGCCACAGGATTTCATCTCTGTTATTCGCAGACGATGTTGTTCTGTTGGCTGCATCGAACATGGACCTTCAGCATGCACTGGAGCGGTTTGCTGCCGAGTGTGGCGCGGCTGGGATGAGAATCAGCACCTCCAAGTCCGAGGCCATGGTGCTCCACCGGAAAAAGGTGGTTTGCCATCTCCAGGTTGGAGAAAAGTCCTTACCCCAGGTGGAGGAGTTCAAGTATCTTGGGGTTTTGTTCACGAGTGAGGGAAGGATGGAACGTGAGATTGACAGGCGGATTGGTGCAGCGGCCGCAGTAATGCGTTCGATGTACCGGTCCGTTGTGGTAAAGAAGGAGCTGAGCCGAAAGGCGAAGCTCTCGATTTACCGGTCAATCTACGTTCCTACTCTCACCTATGGTCATGAGCTTTGGGTCATGACCGAAAGGACAAGATCTCGGATACAAGCGGCCGAAATGAGTTTCCTTCGAAGGGTGGCAGGGCGCACCCTTATAGATAGGGTGAGGAGCTCTGTCACCCGGGAGGAGCTCGGAGTAGAGCCGCTGCTCCTCCACATCGAGAGAAGTCAACTGAGGTGGCTCGGGCATCTGTTTCGGATGCCTCCTGGACGCCTACCTAGGGAGGTGTTCCAGGCATGTCCCACCGGGAGGAGGCCTCGGGGAAGACCCAGGACACGCTGGAGGGACTATGTCTCTCGGCTGGCCTGGGAACGCCTCGGTATCCCCCCGGAGGAGCTGGAGGAAGTGTCTGGGGAGAGGGAAGTCTGGGGTTCTCTCCTAAGACTGCTGCCCCCGCGACCCGGCCCCGGAAAAGCGGTTGAAAATGAATGAATGAATGAATGAATGAATGTTTGCAGTGTGCAGTAATGCTCTGATATACACTGTTGTATTTACTCTTCATTTTCATATCTTGATTTAAGAATGTTTGGCTATTTGTAGTGGAATGATTCGCATTGGAGTGTTTGTTTAGCTCATATTTTCTGCAGTAATGCTCTGATATACACTGTTGTATTTACTCTTGTTTACGTGGCGGCCCCGTCTGCGGTGTTCGGGGCCCTCAGGTTATTTTCAGGTTATTTTCAAGACTCTCTTGTGAATCACGCTGGTGTTATCAGCCTCTCGAGTCGTGCTTTTGTCCAGACGGCAGTCAGTGACGGAGCGGCTAACACTGCAGTCATGAAGTTCCTGAATCCTGACACACACTTCTGTCCACACTGACGCTCTCTGAGAGTCACACATGCTGTTTTTCAGAGTTCAAAACATGCTTTCATTCTGCATTAAAGAGATGTTTAATGTCATTGTTTACTCTCCTTTAAGTGGTTTTTAAACCTTTATGAGTTTCTTTCTTTTGTTGAACACTAAGGAAGATATTTCGAAGAATGTTGGAAACCATGTAACCACTGACTTCCATAGAAGAAAAAAAAATACTATGGAAGTCAATAGTTACAGGTTTCCAACATTCTTCAAAGTATCTTCTTTTGTGTTCAACAGAATAAAGAAAGTTGAGCATCATTAAATAGTGAGTAAATGAGGACAGAATTTATATTTTTGGGTGAACCGTCCTTAAATTGTGCAATTAAGGGGAGAACATAATCAGAATATAGATGGGGAAAAAATGTGACATTTAGTGTACATAATCAGATTACGCACAATTGTTTTCAGAAATGAGCATGCATGGTTTTTATTATTCACACACACTGTGTCTGGGCTTCAGAGGAACAAACATGAAGAGCTGAAACTATTTTAATGCCCAAAATGCACTTAATTACGCAGTTAAGTAGAGTACATAATTATGGAGGACCAGTGGTGGAAAGAGTACTGAAAAATCATACTTAAGTAAAAGTACCATTACTGGCCTAAAAATGTAGTGCAAGTAGAGTTAAAGTATCTGTTGTAAATATTACTCAAAGTATGAGTAAAAAGTAGACCTTTCAAAAGTACTCAAGAGTAGTGAGTAGTGAGTATTACGTTGTAAAAAGCTGATTTGTGGATGTGTGCAAACGTAACATTCTGTAATGCAGCTAGTTATTGCCCAGCAGGCACACAACAACATAAGACGTTAATATTAGGTTTGATTTAGGTTTTGATGTCAGGTGACCAAAATTCAATGTCTAGCCAGCGTCTAAGGACAACATTATTTTGATGTGCAATAACAACATCATATGTCGTTGATATTTTGTTGATTTTAGGTTGTGTTAGAAAGTGACCAAAATCCAACGTTGAGTCAACATCTTAAAACAACGTCATATTACGTATACAAAACGTCAAGCTGTAATATCATTAGACGTTGATATTTGGTTGATTTTAGGTTGGAGTTCTGACGTCAACCTGATTTTAATTTCCAAACAAAATGCAACGTCCCCACGACGTTGGGGTACAACTTCAATCTGACGTCATGTTGACGTCTTGTGCCTGCTGGGTGTTTAAGGCCATTTCGGTCTTCATACAGTTAACATCCATCATTTTTTCATCAGTGACATGCATCTAAACAGTCTCTGGGTCAATGCGTGTGAAGATTTTGGACATCTCCTTGGACACGTTTAATGCTTCCAAACAGTTTGATTCAATTATAAATTGCCCATGTCTTGAGGAAGTTCATTATGAGGCGATTTTCCTCTTTACTTCTACGTGCGATTCGATTGGACAGGAATCACAGGACTGATTTTTATAATCCCCATAGACAAGAAAAGATAAAGTAGTGACTGCAGGTTTAATGAAAGTAGTGGAGTAAAAGTACCGATACAGCGCTAAAAATGTACTCAAGGGAAAGTAAAAGTACACATTTTTAAACCTACTTAGTAAACTACAATTCCTGAGAAAAACTACTCAATTACAGTAATTTGAGTATTTGTAATTTGTTACTTTACACCACTGTGGAGGACCAGGAGTGCCAGTTAGAAATAAAACGAAGAATCAAAAGATCAGTTTAATAATTGAAGCATTAAAATGTGTATAAATAAATCACTATTTGAATGGACAATTAATGGACAAATAAATGGGCTTATTTAAATGTGTTTATTTAAATTGTGATGTTAAATGTCATTTAATAAAGCAACAAAACAATGCATTTATAAGCAATTTTTAAATGTACAAATACATAAAACATTTTATAATATGTTTATTTAAATAGCTAAAAACGCTACAATAAAAAAAGTGTATTAATAAATCATTTAAATGCAGATTTTAAATAGATTTTTAAAAAGGCATATGCTTGTCTCTCTCTATTTGCCACATGCTTTTCTCGAGTTGAAAATAAATCGAGTTAAAAAAATGCCATTGGACAGTCCACACGTGGGAGCAACCAATCAACTTTCGCCTCAAGTCGAGCTAAACCCTCTCTCTTATACCCTCTGTCTTGTAAATAAAACGCGCACTGTTATTGGACAGAGACAAAACCATAGCTCATTTTAGCAGGAGTTTAAAAATCATGAAGCGACTCAAATGTCAGGCAATATGAACGTGTTTGGAGACGGTTTGTGGATGATTTATTAGCTTTAGCTGTTTTCTGTTAAAGAAATTCTCATCTGGATTATCACTGTCTGTATAGAAAAGTTTTACAGTTGAGGGGTGACGTTACTGTGGTCAGGCCAGCTATGCACTTAGTTGCACAATTCTTCACAAAAATGAGCATGGTTTTTATTCTACATGTGTATTTCTGTCTCTGTGTTTCAGAGGAACAAACATGAAGCGCTGACACTATTTTAACACCCAAAATGCATTTAATTGCACAATTAAGTAGAGTTGGGTGGTGCTGTGGCTCAGTGGTTAGCACTGTCGCCTCACAGCAAGAAGGTTGCTGATTCGAGCCCCGGCAGTTGGCATTTCTGGGTGGAGTTTGCATGTTCTCCCCATGTGTAGGCGTGGGTTTCCCCCACAGTCCAAACACATGCGATATAGGTCAATTGAATAAGCTGAATTGGCCCTAGTGTATGAGTGTGTGTGTGAATGAGAGTGTATGGTTGATTCCCAGTACTGAGTTGCGGCTGGAAGGGCATCCGCTGCGTAAAACATATGCTGGATAAGTTGGTGGTTCATTCTGCTGTGGCGACCCCTGATGAATAAAGGGACTAAGCTGAAGGAAAATTAATGAATTAAGTAGAGTTCATAATTAGAATTGAGCAATTAAGTGGAGTACATAATCAGAGCAGAAATTAACATGTTTTTTTTTCTTCAAAAGTGTGTCTGGGATTCAGAGTACAAATATGAAGCGCTGACACTATTTTAGCCCCCAAAATGCAATTACATACGTGGAGTCCATAATCAAAGTACAGATGGGAATAAAAATGTAAAATTTGATAATCAGAATTACTGTTACTGAACTATTTTAAAGGTCACGTGATGTGCTTTTCCGAACCGTGCCCAGGCATGTTTGACCCCCATTTCCCGGTCCGTTTGACAAGTGTGAGTGCAAAGCGCGCCTGAGCCCGAAACTGAAGACCCGACGTCACTTTTAAGGGACTGTTTCATATGGATTTATTAATCATTCTTACCTTTCAATGAACGTGAACTGTCATAATTTATTGCAGACGCAAACCCCTCGCTGCACGACAGCTGCACCTTCAGCAAACCTCCTAATACCTGCAGCAAAAAAAAAGTGGTTGATCTGTTCAACAAAAGATTTGACTGCATGTCACTGCATCCCAAACGACTCAAAATAATACAAAACAACAGAACTAAAGCAATGTCCACTGTGATGAGTGAGAGCGCTTCTCTTCCTGTAAGCGTGCTCCGGCTCGGAAGGCAAAAAATGCAATGTGAGTGCGGGCCGAGGGGGAGAGGAGAGGGGGGACAATCACGTCTGGGCATGGTTCAAGACAATCGTGCCTAGTGTGAGTACACCCTTTTTAAAATTAGCCAATAGCGTGTTGTTTTTACCACAGCTCTGCCAGTGAGAGTGCTTGAGCTCAAGTGCATCAAATGAAAAGCCAATGAGAAGAAGGGGGCAGGGCATGTCAGATACTAGAGAGCATTTGATTGGTCAGAATATTTGATGTGAAACTGAATTATGAGGTGACAAACTGCAAACTTTGGATGTTTTTATCAGGTCTGTATCTTCTAAATGTGAATTTTGTCACTGTTTTGGAGCACACTAGCTTATAGATATCCTTAAAACGACCTGATACTAACATCCAGAAAATATATTTTGATTTCACGGAATGTACAAAATGCACCTAATTGCACCGTTCTTCACAGAAATGAGCGTGGTTTTGATGTATTTCTGTGTCTGGGTTTCAGAGGAACAAACATGAAGAGCTGACATATGGATCGGCGGTGGGGCCCCGCCAGCGGTTATGACAATGAGGGGCCCTGCTTTTGCCCTCTATAGGAAGTCCACCTGTTCGGTTTGATAGTATCCCAACACTAAAGTGACAAGACTTGAATAGACCTCGAATCGCTCTTCTATGGGATTAAGCGGAATAATATGCCAAGTCCATCTTTTGTGCTCCTTCATAAAACCGCTGTCATTTCCAAAGAAATCCATCTTTATTCTGTCCCTGGGGATAAAGCCACAAGCTCCGGGCCCGCTGAAACGCACCTGATATGGACACACAATGAACAGAGACGCACAAAGAGCTGCTCTTTGTTGTGCAATATTTGTTAATCGTGGGTTGAGATGTTCGTCTCATCTTGACCCCGAAAGACAATATCTTGTTTTTGTGTTTTTCGAGAGTGTGTTTAAATGACATGTCAGAATGCCAGCACAAACATATGTTGTGGTTATGCCCAAGCATGCACTGGAAAAATATCTGTTAATCAAGAGTTTCAGTATTTTGTGATTCATTTTCCGTTTATTTGCGGTTGTGAATTGCATTATGGGATGTCGATCTCTGCTCTGTCCAGTTCTGATGTTGTAAATTCAACTGTACAGTTTAACAAAGTGACTTTTATTGACATTTTAGTAGTTTGAAATAATATAATGTATAAGAAATAATATCTAGAGTCTCATATAAGTCTGTAAAATAACAGAAAAATGTACTGGCAGTTTATTACAAGGTGTTTGTAGCGTAATATACAACACCAACCCAGACAATATAACACTTTACACTATTACAAATGTCAATAAAAGTAACTTTTTACAACCTTTCAAGCTTAAAAGTTGTTTGAAGAAAGATCAAGATCCCATAATTCATTCATTTATTCATTTTCCTTCGGCTTAGTCCCTTTATTCATCAGGGGTCGCCACAGTGGAATGAACCGCCAACTAATCCAGGCATATGTTTTACACAGCGGATGCCCTTCCAGTTGCAACCCAGTACTGGGAAACACCCATACACTCTCATTAACACACACACTCATACACGACGACCAATTTAGCTTATTCAATTCCCCTATAGTGCATTTGTTTGGACTGTGGGGGAAACCGGAGCACCCGGAGGAAACCCACGCCAACACGGGGAGAACATGCAAACTCCACACAGAAATGCCAACTGACCTAGCCGAGACTCGAACCAGCGACCTTCTTGCTGTGAGGCCACAGTGCTAACCACTGAGCCACCGTGTCGCCCAAGCTCCCATAATGCAATAATTTAAAAGCATAAATAAAAACATGAATCACAAAATGTGGGAAAACTGCCAATTTACAGATATTTGATTACATTGGAGCTTATTTTAGGTTTTCAGTTATTTCTCCTCACACAACACCAGTTTTTACTCCTTTTTCAGTTCTCCTAAAGTTAAAACAAGTTTAAAAGTTAAAGTGAGATTTACCGTTTTTGAATACATTCAGCTGATATCTCGGTCTGGCAGGAAAACTTTTAGCTTAGCTTAGCATACATCATTGAATCAGATTAGACCATTAGCATCTTGCTCAAATATTCACACACTGTTGCCACACAACTGTGTTGAAACCCCTTAGAAATTATATTTTTGCATTATATTAATAGGCGCCCTTGATTTAAGGTGGTTCAATTAACTCAATATTTAAGTTGAATATATGTTTTCCTAGGTGACACGGTGGCTCAGTGGTTAGCACTGTGGCCTCACAGCAAGAAGGTCGCTGGTTCGAGTCCCGACTGGGTCAGTTGGCATTTCTGTGTGGAGTTTGCATGTTCTCCCCGTGTTGGCGTGGGTTTCCTCCGGGTGCTCCGGTTTCCCCCACAGTCCAAACACATGCGCTATAGGGGAATTGATTAACTAAATTGGCCGTAGTGTATGTGTGTGTGTGAATGAGTGTGTGTATGGGTGTTTCCCTGTACTAGGTTGCTGCTGGAAGGGCATCCGCTGTGTAAAACGTATGCTGGAATAGTTGGTGGTTTATTCTGCTGTGACGACCCCAGATGAGTAAAGGGACTAAGTTGAAGGAAAATGAATGAATGAATATGTTTTCCTCAGAGTTTACGTCAATGTTCAAAATCCAGATTAAGCAAAAAAAAAAAAAGAGAATGTGAGCAAGAGCTACAGAAAAGTTTGTGCCGCAGACATTTTTCCCAAGAGTTTCCCTCCTGACATCATGAAAAAGATGGAAGTGATTTCTGCTCTGTGGGAAAACATGTGTTTATGTGTCAGAATGGCTTCAGTCGTGTACTTGTCAATGATAAACAACGCCCACGAGTGTGTGTGTGTGTGTGTGTGTGTGTGTGTGTGTGTGTGTGTGTGTG
>CAIGQV010000990.1:1310739-1322765 GCA_903798115.1 Danio jaintianensis
TGTGTGTGTGTGTGTGTGTGTGTGTGTGTGTGTGTGTGTGTGTGTGTTATAAGAGGACCGTCAGAATGACAAGAAATGATTTACTTGAGTTTATTCTGCTCAGGCCATTTAGATTGTCAAAGCGTAACCTTAGATGGATCGTTCACCCAAAATTAAAATGATGTCAGCCTTTACTCATGCTCATGTCATTTAAAGCATGCAATTACACTATAGTCTGATCTTAATATTGTCAAGGCTGAAAAAGACAAAAATGTCAATGTAAGTAGTGCAGACAGCCTGTTATTGTTAGCGTAAAGGCACTATGAATTTAACATGGACATTTTTTAATTGTTTGTTGTGTAAATAAGTTATCTGTGTGCTTTATTTGGTTTAAATACATGTTTTAAATCAAAATAACTTCACTCCCTCTTTTACAAAATCTCGTCTCTGATTGGTGTTTATTACAATGAGGGCGGGATCAACCTGTCAATCATATGAGATCCACCAATAGCAAAGTTCAACCATCCAATCAAATCAATGTCTTTATGAACAAAATCAAGCAAAAGCAATATTAATATATATTACATTGTTATTTTAATATCTTTATTATAGATTTCAGTAACAGTATGAATTAGTTTTTTAAGTTAAAACTCTAAAATTCTGTCATTTTTTGTGTTTTTTTATATATGTCTGTATAGTTAAAGTTGAGTTTTTTTTACTATTTTAACACTCAAATTAAATTAAAACAAGGAAACTACTAAAATAAGAATAAATGCATGTTTTTTCTGCTTGTTAGATTACAAATAACATTTATTTTTTTCATTTTAGTGTAGCATAATATCCCTACTATACTCCAATACAGTATTGTTTACTTAAAAGTCGAGCAAATTAATTGTTTCTGTCATTTCACATATTTTTTTTTGTTTTTTTTTTGTTTTTAGTTTAGTTTTTTAGTTTTGTTGATGTTTAGTTTGAGCTATTTTAACGCAAGTTACATTAAAACAAGGCAACTATAGCTTAAATAAAATAAATGCATATATTTTCTCTATTTTTCATATCATTCATTCATTTTCTTTTCGGCTTAGTCTCTTTATTAATCAGGGGTCGCCACAGCGGAATGAACCGCCAACTTATCCAGCTTATGTTTTACACAGTGGATGCCCTTCCAGCCGCAACCCAACACTGGGAAACATCCAGACACTCTTGCATTCACACTCATACACTACAGACAATTTAGTTTACCAAATTCACCTATAGCGCATGTGTTTGGAATGTGGGGGAAACCGGAGCACCCGGAGGAAACCCACGCCAACACGGGGAGAACACGCAAATTCCACACAGAAGTGCCAACTGACCCAGCCGAGGCTTGATTCAACGACCTTCTTGCTGTAAGGCAATTGTGCTACCCACTGCGCCACCGTGACGCCTACTTAAACATTAAAAATTAATTTAAAAAATAAAAAAAATTTATTTAAAATAATTAAAAAGTTCAGTTAAAAAAATTGACTTTTTTACTAAAAATATAAATATTTAAAAAATAAATAAATAAATATAAAAATTATAATAATAATAATTAAATTAAAAACATTTATAATATAATAAAAATTATAATATAATAATACAATAAAAATTAAATTATTAAATTAATTAATTGAATTAAATAATAATAATAATAAAAATAATAGAAAAATAATAAAGAGCATGTCGAAATAATTTTTCCTCATGCAGATCTTCCATACGACTGACATATAGTAAATTAATAGCTGCTTTTTGAAGTTTAAACATTTTATATGTGTATATTTTGATTTTAATATATAAATATACCCTCTGATATTCTATCTATCGACACATTGTACAGAAGAAAATCTAGTTATACAGTATAAGTTTGAAGCAACAGAATCAGCATTAACTATAGTTCAGTAAAGCTGAGCTGCATGGCATCAGGCCTTTTTTCAGAGTTATTTTCACCCGGGTAAAAATATCTGCGATCAACATATTTTGATTACTGAAGTGGAACATTCCAGAAATTCCCTTCCGCAAACTCATGAGGATGAAAAATTTTGAAGTGTTTTACAGAGCGTCCGCAGACATGAGAGACGTTTATTAGGGGCAGGAGATTTACTGCCACAATTAATGCTTTCTGCTGTCCTTCATTACTCCGAGATGATTTGCACATCTTTAAGAGCCATATTTGGTCTTGTGGAGGAGTTTGTTTTGCTTTTCAACTCTGTGTCTCTTTTTGTGTTTAAGCAGAGAGTTTAGTCTGTCCGCTGGAAATAAACTGAAGCTGCGGGACTGTGAAGTTCAGGAAAATAAACGCATCTTTACGACACATTAGAGTGCAGATATTGTATAATGTCAATCCTGCATAGTTAATCAATTCCCCTATAGCGCATGTGTTTGGACTGTGGGGGAAACCGGAGCACCCGGAGGAAACCCACACCAACACGGGGAGAACATGCAAACTCCACACAGAAATGCCAACTGACCCAGCCGGGACTCGAACCAGCAACCTTCTTGCTGTGAGGCGACAGTGCTAACAACTGAGCCACCGTGCCACCCTAAATTAACATATTAGAATAATTTATGAAGGACACTAAAGACTGGAGTAATAATGCTGAAAATTCAGATTTAAATTACAGGAATAAATTAAAAGTGTTGGCACTTGTGTCAGATAACTATAACTAATTAGAGCTATTCAAATAGTCACGAAATATATTGTATGTTTAAAAATACAAACACAAAACACAGGTGAATGCAGTGGATAGAAGCGCATAAATGTGACACAAATCAGTCAGTCGATATTAATGCAGAATAAGAAATTTATTTCATAACAGTTACAAAGAACCAAATATTTAAAAGCATTTTTATCTTACATAAGCTGTACAGAGATGGCATGTATTTGAGTCTAAATGATTCCGCAATAGACGCTAGAAGTATTAAATAGAAAACTGGAAAACAAACAATTAAAGTCGATGGAAAAATATGAAATAATCCTTTCATCTACTGTACAAAAACAAACAGAAAGAAGATCTTGAAGCTGGAATCCACTCTACTGTACCCTGATGCGTCGCTTAGGCCTCTTGCGCATTTAAAAAATATTTTACAAAAAATAAAAATAAGCAAAATTCAGATGGCCTCGCCACCTCGTAAGTCTTGGCCTCTTTGGTTCCACAATTCGGTATAATACATTTGAACAGTTGCTTCTATAAAAATAACTTTACTTCTTCTTCTTCTTTTTTTATTCAATGGCAGGTTTATCTTCTTTACTAATAATGCAGCTTCAGTGCAAACATTGTAACAACCGTCCGCTCAGAGAAGGAAGCGAAAGTTTACATTTCAAGTATTGAAAACAGCTCATAACTAGTAGCTACACTGTAAAAAACATCAGTTAATTAACAGTTTCCGTATTTTGAGATTCACTTTCCGTTTCTTTGCGGTTGTGAATTGCATTATGGGATGTCGATCTCTGCTCTGTCCACTTTTGATGTGGAAAACTCAACTCTACAGTTTAACAAAGTGACTTTTATTGACATTTTATGCAGAGTTCAGACTGCATGATTCGCCGACAGGTTTTGAGAAATCGCTGACAAATGCCTGAAATCACAGGCAAATCGGTGCTCGTTCACGTTAGTAACAATCACACAGTGTGAACTATCAAAGACGCCATCTGAGAGAATCGCCAATGAGTCGCCAACCCCCGTCAGATATTTGGCATGCTAAATATCTGGATTCAAAATCACGCTTTGTGAAGTGTGAAGTGAAGTGTAGTGTAGTGTGGCCAAGTATGGTGTCCCATACTTGGAATTTGTGCTCTGCATTTAACCCATCCAAGTGCACACACACAGTTAGTGAACACACACATACCGTGAACACACACCCGGAGCAGTGGGCAGCCATGCTGCGGCGCCCGGGGAGCAGTTGGGGGGAACGGTGCCTTGCTCAAGGGACTCACCTCAGTCGTGGTATTGAGGGTGGTGGAGAGTGCTGGTCATTCACTCCCCCCACCCCCAATTCCCGCTGGTACCGAGTATCGAACCAGCAACCTTCGGATCACGAGTCCAACACTCTAACCACCAGGCCACGACTGCCCCCTTGTGAAAGGTGTTCTGACTGAAAATAACATCAGCGATCACCTACAGCCAATGAGAGAGCAGCATCCACTAGTGTGGGTATCTGCAGGCTAGCAGGAGGATGGGGGAGAAGTTAAAAGCACTTATTTTCAGTCTATTTGGACCCAAGAGATGAAGGAAAAACTAGTGTAAATTTGGCAGGAGCACCCGTGTCTGTTTGACGTGTCACCTGAGCAATATCAAAACCGAGTCGAAAAAGAAAAAGGTGGAGGAGAAATTGCTAATTCCCTTCAAAAGCCAGGTGAGCAGAATAAGTACATTTTCTACCCCACTAAAGCTTCTTTCTCATTATGTAGGCTAGTTAATAACAAAAGATACACTACGTGACCTTGCGCTGTTTCCATGTCACTTCTCTCGTGTGTTTGGTTGTGAGACGTAGTTCGTGGACCGAGACAAAAATGTCGCCGATTCTTCCTATTGTAAAGTCATGCAGTGTAAACCCCCTGTCTCCGATCCGTCTCACAGTGTGAACACAGCAGTGATGAAACTAGTCCAGATAGTCATGCAGTGTGAAAACATCTGTGGCACAACTACTTTGATAATCCTGCAGTCTGAACTCGGCATTAGTAGTTTGAAATAACAGAAGAAATAATGTATAGAGAAATAAGTGTGTAGAATAACAGAAAATGTGCTGCAGTTTATTATAAGGTGTTTGTAGCGTAATATACAACACCAACCCAGATAATATAGCACTGCAAACTATTACAAATGTCAAAAGTCGATCTTTTCAAGTTGTTGGAGGAAAGATCAAGCTCCCGTAATGCAATTCAAATGCATAAATAAAAGGGGAAAAGTAACAAAATACAAAACAAAACCTGCTAGTTTACAGATATTTTTGACACTATAGTGTGGGTCATCCGGTGTAGGTCACTACTATACATTGCATAGCTTGTGCGGCACTTATTTCAGAAGAATCGTGAACGAGGTGTGCCACTCGAAGGCATTTAAAGTCTGCAAGTGCTTTATATTGTGCATTTAGGATATTCTTTTTCTCTTTTTTTGCAAGTGCTATGCTGCACCATGACGTGTGCGAACATTATGGCAACTCATGAGATCGCTGGTTCGCTCGTGTGTTTTTCAAGGGCACTGGTAGCTGCACACGTGTCTTCGGCTTGTTGCATGAATAATCAGGCTCTCGAGACAGAAAAAAGACACATGTGCATGATTGATGAAGCTCTGTTGAGAAAGCCGAACGTTTTGTTCTTTGCAGATGAAGTTGAAGATGCTCTCGGATGGATTGGTTGTCACTCGGTGCACTGCAAAAAATGAGTCCGACTTTGTGGTTTTGTGTTGTTTACCATTGCAAATACACTGCAAAAATGCTAAAGGGAAAACATTGTTTATTTGACACCAAAGGCTGATTTACTGTCTTATTATAAGCACGAATCTCATTTTCATGCATTTATTCATTTTCCTTCAGCTTAGTCCCTTATTTATTAGGGGTCGCCACAGCGGAATGAACCGCCAACTATTCTAGCATATGTTTTATGCAGCAGATGCCCTTCCAGCCGCAACCCAATACTGGGAAACACCCATACACACTCACTCACAAACACACACACTCATACACTACGGCCAATTTAGCTTATTCAATTCCCCTATAGCGCATGTGTTTGGACTGTGGGGGAAACCAGAACACCCTGAGGAAACCCACGCCAACACGTGGAGAACATGCAAACTCCACACAGAAATGCCAACTGACCCAGGCAGGACTCGAACCAGTGACCTTCTAGCTGTGAGGCCACAGTGCTAACCACTGAGCCACCATGCCGCATTTTTCTTCAAATAATTTTGCTTCTCATGTAATCTAAAAATGCTCAATATACTGCAAAAATGCTTTTCTAATTTAGATTTTTGGTCTTTTTTCTAGTCCAAATATCTCAAAAGTCTTAAATCAAGAAGCATTTTCTAGACAAGCAAAACTTATTGTGTTGTTTTAAAAAATAATGAGTCAAATTAAAGTGAATTTTTCCTTAAAACAAGCAAAATAATCTGCCAATGGGGGAAGCAAATTAATCTCGTTTCTCATTTTGTCGTAAGATTAATGTGCTCACCCCATTGGCAGATTATTTTGCTTGTTTTAAGGAAAAACTCACTTAATTTTGACTCAAAAATGCATGAAAATGGAGTTTGTGCTTATAATAAGACAAAAAAATCAGCCTTTGGTGTCAAATAAACAATGTTTTCCCTTTAAATTATGTTAAAGAAAATTCAGATTTTTGGTCTCATTTTAATCAAACTCGTTAATATGAAGACTTTTTAAAGGGACAGTACACCCCAAAAGAAAACAAAAAATATTCTGTCATTATTTACTCACACTTTTTTGTAACGTTGAACAGAAAAGAAGATATTTAGAAAAATGTTGAAGATTACAAAATGCTTAAAAATTTTTAAATGCTTTTCTTACTTGATTTTTGTCTTGTTTCTAGTCCAAAAATCTGAAATGTCTTGAATCAAGAAGCATTTTATAGACAGGTAAAAATAATGTTTTGTTATCAGAATGAATACATTCATAAATGAAGTGAGTTTTTATTAAAACAGGCTAAATAATCTGTTACATAAATTTATCTTATCTCAAACTGAAAACAATATTATTTTACTCACCCCATTGGCAGATTATCTTGCTTGTTTTAAAGAAAAACTCATTTAATTTTGGCAATATTGTTTACTTGTCTAGAAAATGCTTCTTGATTTAAGAATTGTAGACTATAAACAGGACAAAAAGTGAGAAAAGCAGTGTATTTATTTTTCCCACTATGAAAGTCAATGGTTACCAGTTTCCAACATTCTTCAAAATATCTTCTTTTGTGATTAACAGAATAAAGAAACCACTTGAAGGTGAGTAAATAAAAATTTCTGAGTGAACTATCCCTTTAATATTTGTCATTGTGCATCAAGTAAATCTTGCAATGGATAAACGCCAAAAGACACTGAGGCGGACGCTCATTTTTTTGCAGTGTTTCAGGAAGTGCTGATGTTGTTTGTTTTTTAGAAGATGGTCAGTGCTTTTCGATTCTGTTCTGGATGTGAATGTCGATTGCTTTCAGTTTGTTCTATTATTGCAAGAGAAGATCCAAACTAAAGGTGGATAAAAGATTTTCCCGTCGTGTAACGTGAAAGATGACGGTGTTGTACAAACCTGTGAAACAGAACTAAGTCCCTCAGTGATGGTTAAAGAACATAAATATATGTACAAAGATGTGTGTGTGTGTGTGTGTGTGTGTGTGTGTGTGTGTGTGTGTGTGTGTGTGTGTGTGTGTGTGTGTGTGTGTGTGTGTGTGTGTGTGTGTGTGTGTGTGTGTGTGTGAGAACGGATGAAGATGCGGTCACTGATACGGTTTACCAGCACAATACAGTCATTTCAAAAAATCATTGCAAGAAATCATTTTCTGACCTATTCCAGTACAGATATTTTGACAATGTAAAATCAAGATGCATGATGTTTTTTAGTTCGGCCAAAATTAAGTGAGGTAATACTTTAAAAAAGAACAGTGGGATCAGTTGCCACTGGCTTGCTTGGTTTGGGACTTGTGGAGTTGCGCATCGATGGATTTGCTCTTCAGTGTTTGGACTTTCAGCAGTGAAAATTAAACCACACTGAACTGAACTAAACTGAACTTCAACTCTGAAAACTGGACTGACACGGTTTCAATTTACTATGATCTTCTATGTTAAGCTGCTTTGACACAATCTACATTGTAAAAGCACTAGAGAAATAAAGATGAATTGAATTGAATCAGGAAAAATATACTTCATTTTAAAGGGATTAAAGATTTTTTTCTTATTTTAAGCACTAACTCACTTTCTTTCAATGCACTTTTTCACAGATTTTATACATTTAGAAATTTGGCTTTTTAAATAACTTAAATGTCTTTTTTAAATAGATAAAAATGCAAAGTTCACTGCAAAAAATGTATCACTGTCGTCAAAAATATATTTAAATGGAAACGTTTTTTTTTCTTACACTCTCAGAAATAAAGGTACAAAATCTGTCACTGGGGCAGTACCTTTTTAAAAGGTACATTTTTGTTCCTAACAGGTACATATTAATACCTAAAAAGTAGAAATGTGTATCTCACAATGCCTTAAAGGTACAAAACTAAGCTTTAAAGGTTCAAAATTGTCCCCTTAAGGTAGTAATGTCCACCTGTATGGTACAAAAGTGTACATTTTGAAAAGGTACCACCCCAGTGACAGATTTTGTACCTTTATTTCTGAGAGTGTAGATTTTTTTTATAAAACAATTTTTTTTCCCCAGAAAACAAGGCATATATGCTTCTCAAGTATTTAGATATTTAGATAGATTAAAAATGTTAAACAAGAAACAAAAAATTGCAAAAAAGTGCAAGTAACATATTAACATGAAGTGAATTTGTGAAGGGGCTGCACGGTGGCGCAGTGGGTAGCACGTTCGCCAGCAAGGAGGTTGCTGGTTCGAGCCTCGGCTGGGTCAGTTGGCGTTTCTGTGTGGAGTTTGCATGTTCTCCCCGTGTTCACGTGGGTTTCCTCCGGGTGCTCCGGTTTCCCCCACAAGTCCAAAGACATGCGGTATAGGTGAATTGGGTAAGCTAAATTGTCCGTAGTGTATGTGTGTCAATGAGTGTGTATGGATGTTTCCCAGTGATGGGTTGCAGCTGGAAGGGCATCCGCTGCGTAAAACATATGCTGGATAAGTTGGTGGTTCAATCAGCTGTGGTGACCCCAGATTAATAAAGGGACTAAGCCGAAAAGAAAATGAATGAATGAATGAATTTGTGAAGATATTTTGATTAAAATATGTCCCAATAGGGTCAGAAAAATACATTTGAGACAAAAGATGTTTTTTTCTGACCCCACAGATTGTTTGTTCTTGCTCTAAGCATTTACTGACTTAATTTTGATGCCCTTTTTCAGAAATTAAAAATCTTGCAATTTCCATTCATTCATTTTCTTTTCGGCTTAGTCCCTTTATTAATCAGGGGTCGCCACAGTGGAATGAACCGCCAACTTATCCAGCATATGTTTTACGCAGCGGATGCCCTTCCAGCTGCAACCCATAACTGGGAAACACCCATACACTCCCATTCACATACGTACACTACTGACAATTTAGCTTACCCAATTCACCTATAGCGCATGTGTTTGGACTGTGGGGGAAACCGAACCACCCGGAGGAAACCCACGCCAACACAGGGAGAACATGCAAACTCCACACAGAAATGCCAACTGACCCAGCCGAGGCTTGAACCAGCGACAGCACTACCCACTGCGCCAGCGCGCCGTCCCTTGCAATTTTCAGTATAATGTATCTTAATTTATGAAATCTTCACAGTAATACAAAAAAGAAAATCATTTTTGCAGTGAACATCCTGAAAGAAATGCTCAAAATTGCTTAATATTTGCTGGTTGGGTCAGACAAAATTAGATCATTTAAAACCGAGAACAAGATTATTTTCTGAACCCATCAGCATGAATTTGTTCTTGTTAAGAATAACAATTAACTCCTAAAACATAAATGTCTCTTGAATTAAGAAAGATGAAAAAATCTGTAATGGAAAAGGCAATAGTGTTTTGCAGTCTGACCACAGAGAGCTGCTTGAATGCTATGGACAGCCCAATCTCACAGGGAAACGTAACGATTTTCTGTTATGTCACAAAAGTAGCTAATTCATACAAATTTATACAATTTTATTCATATAAAAATGTATTTCTTTTTAAAGTAGGCGTGGCCCCAAACCCCACCCCTAACCTCTCATTGGGGGATGACCAAATCATACTAAAATACACAAGTAAGATCATACAAATGAATATGAATTAGCCACTAAATCAAAAAAGTCAAGAATTGCCATGAGACTGCATAGATATTAAGGTGTGACCGCATCTTAGATTTAAGTCAGAAATATTACTACACTGTAAAAATCAATTAGTTACTTAAAAAAAAAGTGAGTAAATCAGTTGATTTTACTTAAACTTTGGAACCTTTTTAACCTTTCCATTAGATTGGCATCATCTCTGTTTGCTTTTAAATCTTAGTTAAAAACTTTTCTGTTTGGCAAAGCTTTTAACACATGAACTGGGATTGATTTGATATTTTACTGGCTTCTGAGCAGGTAAAAGTGTTTTATTTTATTTTGTCTGTGACTTAACTCTGGTTGGTTTGTGGTTTTTAGTTTTTGTGAAGCACATTGGTCGACTTGGGTTGTTTTTTAATTGTGCTATATAAGCGAACTGTCATTGTCAAACAGTCAGTAAACCCATTGACTTAACTTTTATAACTATGCACATAGTTTGTTTACTTAATAATCATAAGCCAATGAGTTTACTCTCTTATTTTTTAGGTAAAGTCAACTGATTGCCTTTTACAGAGCATGCTCAAAAAGCTGGAGCATCAGTTGAGGTGTTAAAAAAGCAGATTTTACACTCTCTACACTGTAAAAAGCAATTAGCTACTTGAAAAAAGTGAGTAAACTTATATTATTTTCATAGCTTTTGAATGTCTTTAGTGGTTCAATGGTTCAAACTTGATTTTGTCTGTGACTTACTCTTGTTGGTTTGGGGTTTTTAGTTTTTGTGAATCACATTGGTCGACTTGGGTTGTTTTTTAACTGTGCTATATAAATAAATCAGTAAACAAGTCAGTAAACCCATTGACTTAACTTTTATAACTATGCACATAGTTTGTTTACTTAATAATTCTAAGCCAGCCAGTTTACTCTCTTCTTTTTAAATAAAGTAATCACTTTTTACAGTGCATTATGATATTATTTTCGTAGCTTTTGGAATAGTCCACGTTTCCTCAAGCGCATCCGCACTCCTCCACGATCATATTCGGCACGTCGCGCTTCACAATATTATATTCATCATCGAAATACAGCATGGACATGGTGCTGAGTTTAGTAGGGATGCAGCAGGAGTTCATGGATCCCGGACTCATTCCCCGCATCCGGTACTGATTTACAACAGCAGTGTGAAAAGATGAAGCCGATCCGGGAACGCCAGCCATATACGCCGGACAATTCCCTTCGCAATAATTCCCGAAATACCCTGACGGTGCGATGATCCAGTCGTTCCAGCCAATGAGGCGAAAATCGATGTAAAACTGCTGTCGGCAGCACAAACTGTTGGATCCGTCGCACTCCAGGCCTCGTTTGCGTATACGATGTTTGTTGTCCGCCGCCCGTGCTTGAACCACAAGGAAAGGTCGATGGGATTCGTCCGCGCTGTTCACTAATATTGGAACCACTCCCATTTTGTCGCAGCCTTCACAGCGAACGTCAAGATTCTGCCGGCGGTCGCCTTTTGAGAAAACCATCTGTACAGCGTCCGTCAGTGGGAACGTGTGCCAGCCGTTGCGTTTAAGATCCACACGTTTCTCCACCAAATTCCACTTGCTGCCGATGCCGGGCTCCTGCGAGTACACTTTGACAGTGACTTTCCTCCGGGAGCCTTTCTCTAAAGCGCTGGGCATTAGTTTAAAGTAGAGCCACAGGTTGGCCTGGGACACCAACAGGTTCTGGTTTCCCTCGTTGGAGATGATGAAGAATAAACTGGTCTTGGAGGTCAGAGAGTCGTCTGTGGGATTGAGAGAAGAGATCAATGATCAGGGGACGGATTCTGAAAAATCTGCTTTTTTTAACCTCTTAACTGTCGCCCTAACTTTTTTAACATATACAGTTAAAGTCAGAATTATTAGCCCTCCTTTAATTTCAACAATTGCCCTTTAAAAAATAACTAGAATATAATCTGTATATATCCTGAATATAACCACAACATAACCTGAACATATCTGAACATAACCAGAACATAATCATAACATAATCTGAGCATAACCACAATATAACCAGAAAATAACCTGAACATAACCTGAACATAATTAGAACATAATCTAAACATAACCACAGATTACCAGAAAATAACCTGAACATAACCTGAACA
>CAIGQV010000990.1:1378744-1391704 GCA_903798115.1 Danio jaintianensis
TTCCTTCCTTCCTTCCTTCCTTCCTTCCTTCCTTCCTTCCTTCCTTCCTTCCTTCCTTCCTTCCTTCCTTCCTTCCTTCCTTCCTTCCTTCCTTCCTTCCTTTCTTTTCATCTCTCTGTTCTTTCTTTGTGTTCTTTCTTTCTTATTTTCTTCTCTCTGTTCAAATGAATGAATGTATTCCTTCTCTGTTCCTGTTTTGTTTTTATTTTTCTGTCATTGTCTTATTTTACATTGTCACGACACAATTATAAACTTGTATCCGCATGTTAAGTCTGACGTCACACGATGCAAATTTCTGGGTCCAATTGCAGACTATACGGACTCCACAAATGGTGCTAATAAACACTTATGGAGCACTGTAATATTTTCAAAAATCATGATCACAATATATAAATCCATGCCTTATATCAGATGACTAGAAATTGACACACGATTTTATAAATTGTTAAAATATTGATATCTGTGATGCAGCAAATCCAGAGACTGTAGTGTACAACATGATTTTGTAACTTTAATGTATGATAAGGCTAAAAAAGTGGTCATAAATGAACTTTTCTCTCAGTTCTAATAAGTAAGCACCAGCAAACAATATTTCATACGTCACAACTTAACAAGCAAATTCGTTCTCGTCATTATCTTATTTATATTTCCTTTGTAGTGATCTACTTTCTTCTCGTTTCCTTTGTCCTGCTGGGATTGTGTGTATTCTTCACATGGATGCTGATTGATTTGTGCTCATTAGACGAACCACAAACTCTTTGTTATCGTTCAGGTCAAGAAATTCATTACCCTGATTAAACTTCATATCAGATGCTGAGAACAATATTAATAATGTATGGCATAAAACACGATTACAATGCAATGAGATGTAGAACATGTTCAGAACAGAATAACACAATTATATCATTATCCAGTTACTCCTCATATTACATTTTATAACTCAAAAATCGGCGGCATGGTGGCTCAGTGGTTAGCACTGTGGCCTCACAGCAAGAAGGTTGCTGGTTCGAGTTCCGGCTGGGTCAGTGTGTGGAGTTTGCATGTTCTCCCCGTGTTGGCGTGGTTTTCCTCCGGGTGCTCCGGTTTCCCCCACAGTCCAAACACATGCGCTATAGGTCAATTTGATGAACTAAATTGGCCGTAGTGTATGTGTATGAATGTGAGAGTGTATGGGTGTTTCCCAGTACTGGGTTGTGGCTGAAAGTGCATCTCTTGCGTAAAACATATGCTGGAATAGTTGTTGGTTCATTCCGCTGTGACAGCCTCTGAAATAGAGACAAAGCCGAAGGAAAATGAGTGAACTCAAAAATCTCTACATTTTTCCTCCCTATCTGGAGAAGCAAAAACTTTCAAATATATATATTGATTTGAACAATCATTCGTAATTACAAGAATAATTCCCAGTGCATTATGCATTCATTTCATAGCTATTTTCAATTGTAAAAATCCACAAACTTGAGAAATAGTGGAACAATTCCAGCATTATTGATGTGACATTTGCAGTAAAATCTTGAAGCATAGAAAATGTTAACAGTATATTGAAATATCAGTTTATATTTTCCAAAACAACTCACCACAAAATTAAGGGATCCGGAAATTATTAATCTGTATACATGTTTTATATATTTTTTTAAAACGGGGAAATAAACATGCGTTATTCGTGCGAGTTTATGGTATACAACATACTTTATAAAATTCTGTGAAATTATACTTATTATAATGATAAGAGTTGGCTCTCTATTAGTGTTGTCTTAATACTGGAATTCGATACCAATCGGTACTGAAATTTTAAAAAAGTGCTCAACAGAAATGACTGTGATTGGCCGTGAAGGTCATCAGTTCACCGAACTCACCGCTGTTGACTGAGTGTAACCACAGATGCAGGGACACTGGAGCATTTTAAAGCCGTGAAGATCAGTCGATTTATCAGTAGATTGCTCGTGTGTCAGCTCATAATCAGACCAGCTGATCTTCGCGGCTTTAAAACACTCCAGTGTCCCTGCATCTGTGGTTACACTCAGTAAACAGCGGTGAGTTCGGTGAACTGATGACCTTCACGGCCAATCACAGTCATTTTTGTTGAGCACGTGAACACAATGGCAAATCAGTGCTGTTTAAGAACGCGCTCAAATGTTAGCGGGAAATGGACGTTTTTTTTAGAATTTCAGTACCGATTGGTATCGAATCCCAGTGTCATGACAACACTACTCTCTATAGAACAAACCTTATTAATTTTGTTTTATATTTTTTATTTTTGCATATGTAAGTAAAAAGCTTTGTTATGGATGTGACGTATCTCTTACTGATGTGACCGATGTGGAATTGACACTGACTTTGGTAAATCCATTAAGGTAATCTGAAAACATTTCCTTAGAAAGGATTTAGCTATTTTGGTGAAAATGCTTTTTTTTTCATCTTAAGGTTGACTTTTGCATGGAATTGCTCAGTTTCTTAATAGCTATGTTTCCATCCAAAATGCGAATTTAAGTTATGCGCAAAACTGGAATATTGCATAAAAGATCTGCGAATAAAGCAGCGTTTCCATCCAACGAGTCAAAGAGAATAAAATCGTCACTTCCTGATTAACTAGCGCTAAATATCAACAGTAAATACGGAATTTACTGCGGTAGGAGAAGCTGCGTGAATCTTTTCTTTTCACCTCAGAAGACAATGCCGACACGCAATGAATGCCTGGTGGCGTTTGAAGCCATGAGACGCAGAGCGTAGACACTGTTGACAGTTCTGGAGGTCATTAATAATATAATAACACTAATACTGAAACAGTTCAGACGTTTTAGAATGACCTAAACAACACTTCAGATGTTTTACAGTGTGCTCAGCCTGCTGGTTTGTCCATTCACACACGTTTTTATCATCACATGATCTCTTATAACAAAATCATATGATTTTTTTTAATGCGCATACTGGAATTTGTTCGGTAAAAGTGTTTCCATCGTAGTTTATGCGCATCTTTTCTTATCGAATAAAAAAGTTTATCCTACTCAGTTATTTGCATACGTTTTTTTAATGCGCATTTTCGAAATTTATGCGCATCTTGTTGTTTCCATCAACCGATTAAAAAAAAAATATCCAAAATGCACATAAAAATGGGTGGTTGGAAACGTAGCTACTGATGCGTTTTCTCTCAATTCTGCCTTTTTTTTTATTTATTTTTTTATTCTCTCAGTTTGGTCTGTTTTTTTCAGTGATGTGGACACAGGAGAAATACGAAGCGTCTTTTGCTTTTCATAACTGTAAGTAGGTTAGTGGTTCAAAGTAAATAAATAAGCATATACAAAGGGTAGGAATAAGAAAATGCAGCCAAATTCAGGCTGTATCTTTAAGGGAGCTCTTTGCACCGATGCTGGCTTTATATTTAATGCAAGCTCTTGGCTTTCCTTCAACACAGTTCTCAGAACAGCCACATCTCCCCCAAACACACCCAAAAGCTCCAGATGAACTCCAAATGAGACCCCGATGAATAAAAGCAGACCCTCGGGCTTGAGGATAACAGATCAGACTTCAAAGATTAAGCTGGTTGCCAAAAATCTTCATTTTGACAAGTTTTTGTTAACAGGAGCTTAGGGTTGTGTGATACTAAAGAAAAATGTGATATTCAATACCATGCTAGAGGATTTTTAATGTCATCAGACAACGATTTTTATCTAGAGACTTTTAAAGGTGCAGTATGTAAGTTTGACACCCAGTGGTTGAACTAGGTATTGCACTCCTGAATCAAAACAAACGCAAGCGCAGGTTGCCAGATTGAGGACAGGAGCGAGTGATTTAAACCGTGTTCTAATTAAAAGCAACGGCACCAGATAGAAGGAATATTTTCCATATTAAAAGGAGTTTTTGTCCTAACCAACACCTGGAATTGATATATTAGAAACGGCTTTTATTTCTGAACAACAGAAAACTGACAATGATCACTTCAGGTACAGCTCATGTGCTTTATTCAGTGTTAAATGCTAATAATGTGAGTTTGAATGCCATTTTACAGGACATTTATTGCCATACTACTGAAAGCAGCAGCAGATTTTCCAGATCACCTCAGATCTGGAAAATAAAGTAAACCCTTTGAAATTGAACTTCAGAACTAAACACATATCAGTGATTCAGCATCTACATTTAATAATGTTAAAGAGGTTTAATATGTATTAATTAGATTATAAACCTTACCATTTAGTGAGTGAGTGCATATTATGTGCTTCTGAATGGCTGTATTTAAATTTCTGTCGTGTTTCGTCTGGTGCAAACAGCCAAATTGCTTATCACTGCAAATCTCGTCACGTATCGTGTTGTTAGGACACGGGGTTACAATGTAACCTGCTCACCTAATGTTTACGTTTGCAATATTTATTTTATTTGCTAATTAATAGCCTCATGTGGAACTCTGAATCTGCGTCTCATTTCGGAGTCTGCTACTGTCCACCGGAGGTCGCATTTCGGTCGCGGACGCATGCTTTGAGAACCTTCATGACTGAATGAATGAAATATGCTGTTTTCCATCAAGGCAACCCGGGGTGCTGAAATATAATTGGCTAAAGTGGCAGTGGGCGGGTTAAAAGAACCAAAACAAAGACAGACGTTCCGGCAGGGAAAACACATGTTCAAAGCAGAATATCTGACTCCAGCATTGTTTTTCAGATAAACAAGAATGCTTATTTAGCATGTTTCTGAAATATCTGCACACATATATTATGGCATTTTTATGCTTTAGAAGAGTCAAAAACTCACATACAGCAGCTTTAATGTGAAACCTTCAAAAATGGTACAGTTTTTATCAAAAGTACTAGACCTGTCATGTGTATTATTTATTGCTGTTAATGTCTTTATATTGTCATGATTATTTAATATTATAAAAAAAAGTGATAATTCAAAAATTTGATCTGGTTTTGCCATGAAATAGCCAGAGAAGCTGATATGGCAATAAATTTAAAACTCTGTGCAATACTGCAAAAAATATATGTAATAGCTTGCTAAATAATGTGATATTCGACATGCGATAATATATTTTTACTTGCCACAAAACATACAAATTAGACAGAAAACTGAGCCGTAATAGTTTATTAACTCTTTAAATGCATGCAAAACTGACAGCAATTAAAACAGATGATGGAGTATACACTAACCTGTGCATTATTCAGTCACAAGGTGGCGCCAAACGGTCAAAAATCAGTCAAAAAAACATGGCGTGACAGGCAAGCAGATGCATATGAATGTGAATGGAAGTATTTGGATGTGAATGTATTCACTGACGGTCAAGGTGATTCTCAGTTCCCGGATGAGTCTGTGTTATTCAGCGGTTGTTATGTGGGAATAACATATCTTGAAATGTTTTGGCTGACCAATCAGAATAGAGTATTCCAGACAGCCGCGTAATAATTTTGCACAAAGCTGTTTTAACATTAAGTTATGATTGAATTGCCTCTTGTTACAGTTATGAAATACTTTGATAGCAAGCAGGAAATGTTCATGGTCCGATGACATCACCACATTGAAATGGTCTATAGTGATAATTTCGATATATTTCTCAGTCCCACAGGACACTTCACTGATCTGATGTCTGACTGTGATGACCTGATCTGCTTTAACTTGATGTGTTTATGTGGAAAATAGCATGCCAGCACTGGTTTCAGTTCACCATCAGTGTGTTTGTGTGTGTGTGTGTGTGTTCGTTCAGCATTGCGTTTCTCTCTTCATTTCCCCATTGACCTTTTAGTGAAGTCACAGCATGATTTCTTATGGTGAACACAAAAGAGGAACATCTGAGGACTGAACACTGAAATGCTTCAGTATCTGCATCTTGTCCTCTCAGTGTTCGTGTTTATATATGAGTGAACTGTTTTTCTGAGCTTTAAACCACACAGTGCAGAGATGAATCACTACATTTCGGATTTTGCAGCAATAGTGAAGACGATGATTGAGTAATTCTGGGATGATGAAGTCTCGCCTCTATCTTCAGAGCTCCCTCTTCCTGTTTCCATGGCAACAGTGGGCATCTCTCTGTGGTTAATCCTGCTTTTACAGTTTTAATGAAAGCAGTTTTTATTGTTAAATGGTGGGATTAAAACTAGTTATATTTAGGTTTATTTTTATACATTTTTAATTAAAAAAAATTTATATTTGACTTCATTAAATATTTTTTATTTTATATATTGTTTATTTATTTGGTTATTATACAAAGACTATAAATAGAGAGCACATTTTTAGATGCACTTTACA
The DNA here is from genome assembly GCA_903798115.1 of Danio jaintianensis. NCBI lineage: Eukaryota > Metazoa > Chordata > Actinopteri > Cypriniformes > Danionidae > Danio > Danio jaintianensis. The sequence goes on from CAIGQV010000990.1 coordinate 1,384,973, forward strand.
TTTTTGTATATTCTTCAAATTACAGTAATAATCTTGAATATAATTTGAGCAAAATATTTGTTAATATTTAACCATTATTTATTTTGTCAATGTAATACAATTTTAATCAGAATAAAAAAACAATAATATATTAACATGCAAAAAATACATAAATAAAAAAATATATATATATTATTCTGATTAAATGGAAAAACCCTCAAATACAACAGTTAATAATCTAAATTATGCATTTTGGCCACAGCCATATCACCCTCCAGCCCAAGACCGGTTACTCACTGAAGCTAAGCAGGGCTGAGCCTGGTCAGTACCTGGATGGGAGACCACATGGGAAAACTGGGTTGCTGTTAGAAGTGGTGTTAGTGGGGCCAGCAGGTGGCGCTCAACTTGCGGTCTGTGTGATTCCTAATGCCCCAGTATAGTGAAGGGGACACTATAATGTCAGTGAGTGCAGTCTTTCGGATGAGACGTTAAACCGTGATCCTGACTCTCTGTGGTCATTAAAAATCCCATGGCACTTTTCGAAAGAGTAGGGGTGTAACCCCAGTGTCCTGGCCAAGTACCCTCCATCTGCCCTTACCCATCATGGCCTCCCAATCATCCCCATCCACCAAATTGGCTGTATCACTGTCTCTCCACTCCACCTATAGCTGGTGTGTGGTGAGCACACTGGCGCCGTTGTCCTGTGGCTGCCGTCGCATCATCCAAGTGGATGGTGCACACTGGTGGTGGAGTGGAGAGACCCCCGTCATGATTGTGAAGCACTTTGGGTGTATGGCCATACACGATAAATGCGCTATATAAATACACACATTATATTACATTTACACTTTCAGCAAAATAATAGGAATTTTCAGTTTTCTTTAATTATAATTTGAACTTTATTTAATTTCATTAGTATTTAATGGTATTTAGCTTTAGGTTCTGTTAGCAATTATCATACAAAAACTATAAACAGACAACACATCTTAAAATAAAAAAGCGGATACAACTTTATATTAAGTCAATCGTTTATATTTAAACCACAAACTCTTGTTCGTTTTGATTTGATTCTTTTAAATCATCCGTCTGAATCACTCCAGTGACTCACTGAATCATTTGATATTGAATGACTCTGACTCACTGAACCTCATTATTTGCAGTCATGACTCGACCTGAGAACAGTTGCTTTGTTTGTACTCATTACTTAAGACTGGAGAGATTTACTGAATTACAGACGGATGTTGATGTAACGTGTAGTTAAAGATACTCATTTAAGGCTCTCAGTATGTCTGTCATGATGGTGTTTAAACTAGGGCTGTACAATATATGGTTTCAGCATCGATATCGCAATGTGCGTGTGTGCAATAGTCACATCGCAGGATCTGCATTGTCAAGTTGTGATTAGAATTAACAAGACATTACCATTCACAACATAGTGGCATCATTTCAAATTTTAACCTTAGTGTGAAAGTGTATCGTTTGCATTTGTTTTAAGCCTTTCAAGCTAATTTAATGTATTTGGGCACAATAAATTAAACGTTTTCTCCTTAAAGATTAATTAAACATTTATGTAATTATTTACTCAATGAAAACCATAGTGCTATTATTTTATTATACTGTGATAATTTAATTTCTGTGGCTGAATACTGTTCGACTCCCCAGAAAGTCATAAATCATTGTTTATTTGATTTGTTATATTTAACTTGTCATTTTTTTATTGTATTTTACGCACATACATACGGTCCCCCATCCCAATCAATCTGAAATTATGAATTCTTTACAAAGAGATATTCAAGTCATCTGTTGAAATTGTATTCATATCACAATATATAATCGCAGGGTGGCACGGTGGCTCAGTGGTTAGCACTGTCACCTCACAGCAAGAAGGTCGCTGGTTCGAGTCCCGGCTGGGCCAGTTGGCGTTTCTGTGTTCTGTCCGGTTTCCCCCACAGTCCAAACACATGCACTATAGGTCAATTGAATAAACTAAATTGGCTGTACTGTATGAGTGTGTATGCGTGTTTCCCAGTACTGGGTTGCAGCTGAAAGTGCATCCGCTGTGTAAAACATATGCTGGATAAGTTGGCGGTTCATTCCACTGTTGCGACCCCAGATGAATAAAGGCACTAAGCCGAAGGAAAATGAATGAATGAATGAATGAATGAATATATATCACGGTAAAAGAAAATATAGCAGCGTCAGTTTTTTCCAATATCATGCAGCCCTAATTTAAACCTAGAAATCTAATTAAATTGTTTTTATTTCTGTTGTATTGCGCATGGATTATGAATTATAGTTTATGCGTTTAAGAGTCTAAGTGCACGTCACCTGGACTGAGGAAAAGCTGGAGTCACAGTTTCCTCATTTGTTTGAGGTTGATGAATGGGGAATATTAATGACTGGCTGTGTGACAATGAGTCACGATGTATTGAACTGTTGTTGTTTTTTCTGGGGCTGTTTTTGGCCGCTCTTGTGTTTAGATGACCTGAACACTCTGGCATTGAAAGCTTGTCTCTTAATTCAAGATATAGTAATGATGAATTGAATTTAGTTTTAGATTTTGATTGGATTTTAGTTTTTATTTTATATATATTTTATTTTGATTTTGACTTCAATTAGTTTTTTTGATTGATTGATTGTGTCAATTTGTGTCATTTTGGCAGATGCTTATATCCAGAGTGACTTACATTAGATTGAAGGTACACATTTCAACTTTTTTGTTTTTGCTTTCCCTGAGGGTCAAACCCACAGCCTTAGCAATGCTTTTGCTCTTATTTCATAATAAGCATATCTTTATTTGGATGCAAAATAATTCATAGTAAGAATCACAATAATATATCATGATATAACATATCATAATACAACATTTAAAACCGTGGCCATATTCATCTATGTAAACACAAGAAAACAACATTAACGTTATAGCAGACACTGTAAAAAGCTCATTCCCAGCCACTAGACTTTTCTGGGATTCCAGTGTCATCAGATGTGAATGTATGTTGTGGGAATGCTGTACAGGAGGTATTATTATGGATTATAGATCATAGAAAATTCACCGTTTTTTTATCGTTTTTTTAAAAGCATGACCATAAAACATGAACGCAGTTATGAATGTATTAAAACATATGCTTGTTTGCTGTAGAAATTCTTAATAATGCCAAAATAAAACCCTAATTTGTGCATCTCCTCAATCTCGTGTGCAGCCATGCTGCCGTTGTAGCTGGTGTATTCTGGGAAATTTCATACCCCTTGGTTTCTAGTGTGGTCCTGGAAAATCTCCATTTCAAGGGCTATCTAGCACTCCCCCTCAGCCCTACGCCTTCATGATAAAGAGAATTGGGACATCCAGAACCCTTCACGTGAACATGCCAAACCAGGGGTAGGGGTAAGGGGAAGGGCTAAGGGGTAGAATTGGGCCTATGTGTGTGTGGGTGAGTGTGCGTGTGTGAGCATGTGCATCTGACTCTGTGAGCTCTGTGAGTGTGTGCCTACTGTGTAGGCAGCACTCTGTGTGTTTGGAGCATCTCCTGTGAGTGACTGTAGGAGTGTGAAGGCCGGTGTAGCAGAACAATCTACCGCAGTGCTGCTGCAGCCTGACCTCACCTTCTCATCTCTCTCTCTTTCTGTCTCTCTCTATATGTATAATTATTATGCTTCGAAATGTGTTGAAAAAATGTTCTTTTTGTTAAACAGTAATTGGGGAAAAAATATACAGGGGGACTAATAATTCTGCCTTCAACTGTACATTAATACAGTTAATCTTTCTTAAAGTTATAAACAGCTTCTTAAGCCTGAATGCTTTAAAAACATATGCAGGTGACAAACTTTGTAGTAATTTAGTGGTTAAACTTTGCGATGAGTCTACAAATCATGCATGTTTCCAATTGTGACTCCAGGTCAACTATAATCCTGACTCCACATTGCAGATCCTGCGATGTGACTATTTGAGAAATTCCAGCGTTATAGATGTGAGATCTGCAGTAAAGTCTCAAAGCATAAATTCACAGAGAACGTATATGTTAACATTATATTGAAACATCTGTTTACATTTACCAAAACAACTCACCACAGAGTTATGGCGTCAGAAAAATATCAATCTGTAAACATATTTTATATTTTAAATGAGGGAAATAAACAAGTGTTACGGATGTGACCAAAAAGTCTGTGAGTTTACAGTAATACAACATACTTCGTAGAAATTCTGTGAATTAAACTGCACAACCCAAAAGAAACGATGCTAATCAAAAGGATAAGAGTCAGCTCTCTATAGAACAAACATGAGTGATTTTATTTTACTTGACCTTTTTGCATTTATGAGGGAAAAGCTCAGTTATGAATGTGACAGATGTGAAATTGGCACTTGTGTGACTTTGATAAATCAAATATAATAGTTTGAAAACATTGACAGAGACATTTCTGAGTATTCTTACAGTACTGTAGAACACAAGCCTACACAAAAAACCTAGAAAGGGTTTCGCTATTTTGGTGAAAACTTAATTGTTTTCATGGCAAGGTTGACATGTGCATGGAATTGCTCTTACCGATGCCCACATTACGATATAGATGCTAAAACGAAATATTGTTGAAAAAGGAGTGTCATCTGTCTGATCTAGATGGTTTTGCTCTTGATCTGTCCAGTGTCAGTGTTTGAATCTTGTCTCTGTAATGAAGCTCAGTCTGTTTCACATGCTGGAGAGATTCAGGGCTTTTCAGGATTACTGCTCATGTGTTTCTGTGACCCGCTGAAGCCACTCGCTCTGTTTACATTCACTTCCCACTGCTTGTGCAGCTCTTCGGCTTCATTTGTTAGATATAATCCCTCATTGAGTTTTTATTGGCTGCGTAAAGTCCAGTTTGCAGGACACTTAAAGGACACTGTGTGATTATTTTATATTCTGGAAGGCTATGTAAAATTACAGTTAATTATTAAAACACCTGCATCAATTATTATGCATTTAAATCTCATGACTTTTGAATATTATTGTTGTTTCTATTAATGTTGTTCTAGAGTTTTTTATTATTATAATGCATTTAATTCATTCATTCATTCATTTTCTTTTCGGCTTAGTCCCTTTATTAATCTGGGGTCGCCAGAGCGGAATGAACCGCCAACTTATCCAGCATATGTTTTACACAGCGGATGCCCTTCCAGCTGCAACCCATCTCTGGGAAACATCCATACACACTCATTCACACACATACACTACGGACAATTTAGCCTACCCAATTCACCTATAGCACATGTCTTTGGACTGTGGGGGAAACCGGAGCACCCGGAGGAAACCCACGCCAACACTGGGAGAATAAACGCCAACTGACCCAGCTGAGGCTCGAACCAGCGACCTTCTTGCTGTGAGGTGAACGTGCTACCCACTGCGCCACCGCGTCGCCCCTATAATGCATTTAATACACTGTAAAAAATGCTGGGTTTCACACAAAATATTTTGTTGGGATAACATGAATGAATTAAGTTAACTTGCTAGTTTTTGCTAATTTAAGTGGATTGATATAAAACAAATAAGTTGTCCCAAAAAAACTCAACAATTGTGTTGTTTGAGGTCATTTTAACCTCTGAAATCTGGACTTTACTAGAACTTCTATGTTAAGCTGCTTTGACACATCTACATTGTAAAAAGCGCTACATAAATAAACATGAATTGAATTGAATTTTAAATAGTTTAAACAAACAACAAACTTCATTTTTTTAGAGTGTAACATGCTATAATACAACAATATATGTAATAAAATATAATATAATATTATATATAATGTATATAATAAAACTTATATGAAAAATAATTACATCATGCATAGCATTCTACAAACTGCTGAATAAAAATGTAGTCATAATATAATAAAATAAAGAAATAATGATATTTTAAAAACATTATAATAATATTAATGGTATTATTGTAGGTATGTATTATAGGATTTGTTCTGTAATTCATTCAAAATTGATTATTCATTCATTCATTTTCCTTCGGCTTAGTCCCTTTATTCATCAGGGGTTGCCACAGCGGAATGAACCACCAACTTATCCAGCATATGTATTACACAGCTGACGCCCTTCCAGCTGCAACCCAGCACTGGGAAACATCCATACACGCTCATTCACACACACACTCATTCACTACGGACAATTTAGTTTATTCAATTCCCCTATAGTGTATGTGTTTGGACTGTGGGGGAAACCGGAGCACCCGGAGGAAACCCACGCCAACACGGGGAAAACATGCAAACTCCACACAGAAATGGCATCTGACCCAGCCGGGACTCAAACCAGCGACCTTCTTGCTGTGAGGCGAAAGTGCTAACCACTGAGCCACCGTGTCGTCCTCAAAATTGATTATTGTTATTATAATTATTATCTTAATAATAATAATTATTATTATTATTATTATTATTAACAACAATAACATACTGATTTTGACAATGAAAAACATTTATTATTATTATTTATAGTATAATGTGTGTTTTATATGACTCGCGCGCGAGAGAAAGAGCGTCCTCTGGCCTTCAGGAGATTTACTGCTGATCACATCGCCGTACTTTCCTCACATGATGTGCAAGATAATCACAGCTTTTGCTAAATCCTAATTGTGTTTTTATGTCGTTTTATCGTTAGTTTGAATGCACAACAAGCAGTTTAACAAACATCTTTCTTCAGTCAGAAAACACCCACACGAGCGCCACACACTCCACTGACTGTGTGTGTGTGTGTGTGTGTGTGTGTGTGTGTGTGTGTGTGTGTGT
>CAIGQV010000990.1:1427702-1442633 GCA_903798115.1 Danio jaintianensis
CTGTAAAATTTGAGTTTCCATCCTAGATTTTGTCATCTTTTTCTCTGAAATATTGGAGTTTCTGTCTCACAATTCTTTAGTTTTTTTCTCTCGTAATGTGTGTTTCCATCTTTAATTTTTTCTTCTTTTTTTCTCATAAACGTGAGCTTTCATCTTGCAAATTTTTCTTGTTTGTTTTCTTAAAAAATGAGTTTCCATCTTACAATTGTTTTGTCTTTTTTCTCTCAGAAGTTGAGTTTCCATTTTGTGATTTATGTTTCTCCTTTTATTCTCTCAAAAATTTACGTTTCCATCTTACAATTTTGACTTTTCCCCCTTTTAATTCCCTTTGCATTTTCCCATTTTCATATATTTTTAAAGCATTTTTACAGTTTCTGCCACAGTTCTATGTCTGCTCTTGATCCCTTAAACAGGCTGAAAGTTCTGCTTTCTGAAGGGATGAATATTGTGTGTGTGTATTTGTTTGTTTGTTTTGTTTGTTTGTTTGTGCGTGCGTGCGTGCCTGTTTGTGCGTGTGTGTGTGTAGGAAGAAGACTGAGCGCAGTAAGAAGTTTTTCACAGATCTGATGGCGAAGGAACACATGCCCACCATGATCAACCCCAAACCCTGCGGTCACCTCTGCTGCTGCGCCATCACCGGCTGTGAAGAGGTACACACACATTATTCACAGTGCATCTGTGACACATTACCCACAATGCATCTGTACTGCTGCCAGTATACAGTAGAGTGTGGAAAAACACAGCACTGACCCAAACAAGAAGGGCTCAAACTAACTTTATACCTTTCTTGGTAATTGCTGATAGTCTGTTTAAATGTTTAAATATTTACCAAAGTATAATATCAATTCATTATCAATATTTGGCTTTCATGTGAAATATTTTATAATGTTTATAATCCATATTATATGTATTAATATTCAAAAATGAATAAAATGTATAGATTGTATAATAATTATTATTATTTTTTTATTTAAAAAATGTTAACATATTTACCAAAGTATAACATCGATTAATTAACAGTAATTGGCTTTCTTTCATTTAATATAAAATATTTCTTTCATTTATAATCCATAATATATTAGTTAATATTTAGAAATTAATACAATTTATCATTTTAATTATTTATTTATTTAAAAAAATATTCAAATATTAACCAAAATATTAAATCAATTAATTATTAATAATTGGCTTTCATGTGAAATATTTATAATCCATAATACATTAGTTAATACATAGAAATTATACAATTTATACATTTCATTATAATTTTAAAAGTATAATATCATTCATTCATTCATTCAGTCATTCATTTTCTTTTCGGCTTAGTCCCTTTATTAATCTGGGGTCGCCACAGCGGAATGAACCACCAACTATTCCAGCATATGTTTTACACAGTCGATGTCCTTCCAGCTGCAACCCATCACTGGGAAACACCCATACACTCTCATTTACACACATACACTACAGACAATTTAGCTTACCCAATTCCCCTATAGCGCATGTGTTTGGACTTGTGGGGGAAACCAGAGCACCCGGAGGAAACCCACGCCAACACGGGGAGAACATGCAAACTCCACACAGGAACGCCAACTGACCGAGGCTTGAACCAGCGACCTTCTTGCTGTGAGGTGACATCTCTACCCACTGCGCCACCGCACCGAGTATAATATCATTTAACAATAGTTTGTTTTCATGGGTAATATTATCTATAACCAATATTTACTTGAAAACAATTAAATTGATGAAATAGAATTAAAAAAATACATTTAAAAAAATTAAAAGGTTAAAAATGTGTTGTTTAATTGTTACAATTCAGATACTTTGTAACTGATGATACAGCAAGAAGGTCGCTGGTTCGAGTCCCGGCTGGGTCAGTTGGCGTTTCTGTGTGGAGTTTGCATGTTCTTCCCGTGTTGGCGTGGGTTTCCTCCGGGTTGCTCTGGTTTCCCTCACAGTCCAAACACATGCGCTATAGGGGAATTGATTAACTAAATTGGCCGTAGTGTATGAGTGTGTGTGTGTATGGGTGTTTCCCAGTACTGGGTTGCAGCTGGAAGGGTATCCGCTGCGTAAAACATATGCTGGAATAGTTGGCGGTTCATTCCGCTGTGGCAACCCCTGATGAATAAAGGGACTAAGCAGAAGGAAAATGAATGAATGAATAAATTTAAAATTGAAATGTATTTAATTTTAGTCTGTAATTGATTATTATTATTTTGCAAAACAGCTCTAGTTCACCTCGTTTAATTAAATCCCTTTATAATGTGCATGCCTGAGAGGAAGTAAATCTTACTGCTGGGAGGAAGTAGTGAGACGTCAGGTGTGTGCTGTTCAGGTGTGTGTGTGTTGTTCATGTGTGTGTTCAGATGTGTGTGTTCAGGTGTGTGTGTGTGTTCAGGTGTTTGTGTTCAGGTGTGTGTGTTGTGGTCTGGTGTTGCAGTCATTCTGTGACGCTCTGTGTTTTTGCAGGAGGAGGCTGTGAGTTATTACACTAAACTGGAGGCCAAACTGAAAGAGGAATACAGGAAGGAGAAGGAGAAAGTCAACACTAAACCGCTGGGCATGGCGTTCGTCACCTTCCAGAACGAGGCCATGACTGCAATGTGAGTCGAGGACAGACTGATCAATGCACTGCTCTAATGTGGATATATAAATAAATATCTGTAAATTAAACTGATTAATATTGTTTTTTTATCTATTTACCCTAAAGTACGTTTAAATTAATGTTCATTTAAAGTTAAGTAAAGTTGTTGTTTTTTTTTATCAAAATTTCTAAATAAGTATTTTGCATTTTCTCTTTGTTGATGTTTGGTATTGAGTAAAAAATTGTTCTAATCAGGATTTCCCCAGAATCCTCTTATTGTTCTTAAATTTGTTTTTTCAATATTGGTAAATTAACATCTATCAAATTGAATGGAAACACTTTAAATGAATGTTTAGTTATATACTCATTAATGCACAATTAAATAATGTTTTTTGTGTTTTGACATTTTCATCTTGCATGAAAAAAGTCAAATCCGTATTTTGTGCCATTCTAATGTTATTCATACAAAAGCCAGATCACCTTATATTTTCCCTAATATATATATATTTATTTTAAATTCTTGTTTGCATATACACTCACCGGCCACTTTATTAGGTACACCTTACTAGTACCGGGTTGGACCCCCATTTGCCTTCAGAACTGCCTTAATCCTCCGTAGCATAGATTCAACAAGGTACTGGAAATATTCCTCAGAGATTTTGCTCCATATTGACATGATAGCATCACACAGTTGCTGCAGATTTGTCGGCTGCACATCCATGATGCCAATCTCCCGTTCCACCACATCCCAAAGGTGCTCTATTGGATTGAAATCTGGTGACTGTGGAGGCCATTTGAGTACAGTGAATACTGAACTGCAGCAGATCGTCTTGACCATGCCTAAATGCATTGAGTTGCTGACGTGGTTGGCGGATTAGAAATTTTTGTTAATGAGCAGTTGGATAGGTGTACCTAATAAAGTGGCCGGTGAGTGTAATCTTTTTACGTTAAAATAATAATTACTTTTTTTTTGCTTTTTGCCCTTTTCGTATAAAATTAATTTATTAAAAAAATAAAAAAAATTTGGTATTAAACTTTATCAATCGATATTTTTCTCACCTCATGTTGCATCTTTTTATTCTTATAGTTATTAATAATAATAACTAATAATGAAAGAGAGTTTTTAATTAATGTTTAATGTTTATATAATGTTTAATTATGTTTAAATTAATCAATACATAATTAAACAATACAAACATAATTAAACAATACAAAAGCATACATAATAAATACATTTTAAATGCAATACATTTTTTTATTGTTTTGCATTGAATGAAGGGTGTTTGTAATCATTATTCCTCTTGCCTCATCATGATAAGAATGTGTGTGCGTGTGTGTGCAGAATCCTGAAGGACTTTAATGCGTGTCAGTGTCAGGGCTGCAAGTGTCGTCTGGAGCCGCGCTCATCTCAGTTTAGCGACGGTCTTCATGTCTATAACTGGAGTGTGAGCTATGCACCGGACCCTCAGAACGTGCGCTGGTGAGAAATACACACCACCCTTCTCCTCCTGTCTCTCTTCCATTCATTTTATCTCTTTCTCTGATCAGGGTTCCCACGCTTCTTGAAAGTACTTGAATTTCAGACATATGGATTCAAGGCTTAAAAAGTGCTTTAAAACAAACACAGCTGCTTGAAAGTGCTTGAATTTAAAGTTTATAGTGTTATTTCAACAATTGTACTGTTCCGCTTTCAGAAACGGAATGAACATACGAAGAAATTCATCATTTAAAAATCTTAAATGTATATCTTGTACAATAACACTGACGAATAATGCATTTTTTCAATATGTCAGAAACCGCATTTGAATATTACCAGTATTGTGTGTGCGTCTCTCAATTCAATTTTCAATTCAATTTTCAATTTCAAGGTACTTTATTGGCATGATTGTGAGAACTTACAATATTGCCAAAGCATAAACATAAAACAACATACAGTAACATACAATAACAAACATTAAGGTCAAATTAAACTAAAGGTGCTGGATCATAAAATACAAAATATAAGAGACCTATAAGATATTTACAATATAAGTTATAAAGTAAACATTTGTAATATAAACTTTTAAAGTATATACATTTACATTTTAAATGGTGTCAGATGAAGATAAAAGTGTTATAGTTTGTTTCTAAAAGTGTGTAACTGATAAATGAATTTAGCAGCAGCTGATGGATGTTTATCTTCACCCAATAAAATCTTCATCTGATCTGATTCTGAAGAGCTGTTAAACTCTGGTATGAGTTTAGACATTTTGTTCAAATGTTTCTCTCTAAACTCTTTATATTTATCACAGTACAGAAGAAAGTGTGTCTCTGTCTCGATGTCACCTCTATCACAATGAACACAGATTCCTTCTTGTTTTGGAAGCCATGTTTGTCTGTGTCTGCCTTTCTCTATTTCCAGACTGTGATCACTGAGTCTGTATTTGGTGAGGGTTCGTCTGTGTTTTACATCTCTAACGTTGTAAAGATATTCTGATAGATTATATTCTCTGTTTAAAGAACGATAACGTTCTAGTTTACTTTGGGTTTTACTCACGTTATCCCAATGATCTAAATATGAGTTTTGATTAGTTTTAATGATTTGATTAATTATGATTTGTTGTTTTTCAGTGGTGTTGTTCTGAAGTTTAAGAGACATCTGACAGATTGAACTGGTTTTAAGTCTCATTTCTTGGGTTTTAAGGGCTTCATGTTGAAGTGTGTTTGGAGGACTTGAATTTAAGTGTGTCCAGAATTTAAGAAAGCGTTTTTGGATATGTATTAATAGTGGGTATCTGCCTAATTCGGCCCTGCACGCATTAGTAGGTGTTCTTCTCTGAACTCTTAAAATATTTCTACAGAATTCAGCATGCAGAGATTCTATTGGATGTTTGTCCCATTTGGTGTAGTCTGTTAGACAATCTGGAGCCCAAACCTCACAACCGTATAAAGCTATGGGTAAAATAACACTATCAAATATTTTACACCAGACTTTTACAGGAATATCTGATTGTTTAAGTTTACCTTTGATGGCATAGAACGCTCGTCTCGCTTTCTCTTTTAGTGAATTCACTGCTAAATTAAAACTTCCCGATGCGCTGATTTTTAGACCAAGATAATCGTAGTGTAGAGTGTGTTCTAAAACAGTGTTTCCAAGAGTAAACGTGTGTCTGTAATCCTGTAATCTTGCTTTTTTCTGGAAAATCATGATTTTAGTTTTTTTGATATTAACTTTTAAAGCCCAGTTTTGACAGTACTTTTCTAGCAGGTCCAGATGTTGCTGTAAACCTTGTGGAGTATCTGATAATAGCAGTAGATCATCTGCATGTAGAAGAGCTTTTATTTCAGAGTTATTTAGTGTGAGACCGGGTGTGTCGGATTGTTCCAGTAACGTTGCTAACTCGTTAATATATAAGTTAAACAAGGTTGGACTCAAGTTACAGCCCTGTCTCACTCCGCGACCTTGAAGAATTCAGTTCTTTTATCGCCAATTTTAACTCCGCATCTGTTTTTGGTGTACATAGATTTAATGATGTCATAGGCTTTTCCTCCTATTCCTGATTCTAGTGTTTTATAATATAGGCCGTCGTGCCATATTGAGTCGAACGCTTTTTGAAAGTCTACGAAGCATGCGTAAATTTTACCTTTATTTTTATTACGAACGTGTTGGTTAATTAGTGTCTGAAGTGTAAAAATATGGTCGGTGGTGCGGTGGTTTGGTAGAAATCCAATCTGACTTTTACTTAAGACGCTGTGCTTGGTCAGGTAAGTTTGAGTCCGGGTATTTAGAATACAACAGAAAGTTTTTCCTAGATTACTGTTTACGCAGATGCCTCGGTAGTTACTGGGGTCAAATTTGTCTCCACTTTTGTATAGTGGATGTATTAAACCTGTAGTCCAGGTTTCAGGAAAGTGTCCGGTTTGTAGTATCAGATTAAAGAGTTTTAATAAGGCGTCCTGCATTAAAACTCTTTAATCTGATACTACAAACCGGACACTCTCTCTCTCTCTCTCTCTCTCTCTCTCTCAATTCAATCCACTTTATTGGCATGACATACATATTGGGTACATATTGCCAAAGTGTACATAGCAGGAGAAATGACTAGGAATAATAAATGGTCAAACTACTTGCTCTACAAACAAGTGTGTTCATAACTATACATAAAAAGGAGAATAATATAATAAGACAATATCAGTTTGCAACATCAAGCAGCACAACGAGCTGTTTTTAACCTCTAATAATCAATGAAAGTGAATGAGAGGGGAAGACTCAAACCAAAAAGATTCCAGTGGCTGTGCTGCTCGTACATCAAGAATAAGGTCAATAGGGCTCTTCTTCTGTTTTTAAAAGCCCAGCAGGCTGTAATAGAGAGTAGTGTGTAGTTGTGTGGTTGTACAGTAAGCAGTTCTCCATCAGCGTCTGTCAGCTGTTTCTCTGCTGACTGAAGAATGTTCAGGAATCACCAATGAGCAGTCGATACCTTATCAAGCTGAGAGATTCCCTCTTTCTGCTGCGTGTGTGTGTGGGCGTGTGTTTGATATGAGTGTGTGTGTGTGTCTGTGTTTATGCACGTTTTTTATGTGTTTGTGGGTCTGTTTGTGTGGTGTGTGTAGTGTGCTTGTGTGTGTATGAGAGAGCGTGTCTGTGTGTTTGTGTGTTTGTTATAAGTGTGTCTGTGTGTGTATGTATATGCGTTTGTGTTATGAGTGTCTTTGTGTTTGTGTGTGTGTGTGTGTGTGTGCATGCATGTGAGTGTTTGCATGCGTTTATGTATAAGTTTGTGTCCATTTGTGTGTTATGAGTGTGTTTGTGTTTATGTATATGTGTGTGTTGTTTGTCTGTGTTATGAGTCTTTGTGTTTTTTATGTATATGTGCGTGAGTGTATTGTGTGTTTGTGTGCTTATGTACAAGTTTCTGTGTATATATATATGTAAATGTATGTGTGTGTGTCTTAGTTTGTTTGTGTGTGTGTGTGTGTGTGTGTATATATTTGTGTGTTTTGCGTGATAAGTTATGTATAAGGTATGTATAAGTTTGATGTATCTGCATTTGTGTGACTGTGTGTGTTATGAGTGTGTTTGTCTGTGTGTGTAAGTTATGAGTGTGCCTGTGTGTTTGTGTATAAATGTGTGTGTGTGTATGTATGTGTATGTATGTGTTATGAGTGTTTGTGTTATATGTATATGTATATGTGTATGAGTGTATATGTGTATGAGTATGTGGGTATGTGTGTTTGTCCAAGTATGATGTTTCTGTATTTGCTGATGTGTGTGCGTGTCCCTCAGGGAGAATCTGTCTCTGGGTGGCGTCTCCTGGTGGCTTCGCTGCTTTATCATCAACTGCATCCTCTTCATCCTGCTCTTCTTCCTCACCACTCCTGCCATCATCATCTCCACCATGGACAAGTTCAACGTCACCAAGCCTGTGGAGTATCTCAACGTAAGCCTGACCTCTGACCTCAATAAAATAGAAATGAGAGTAATATTTAAAGTCCACATGAGCCGGAAGTTGGTGAGACTTTTATTTCAGGATGTTGATGTACTTCCAACTGAAACTGAATATTGAGTAATGGGCGGGGCTTTCTTTTGCGCATCATTCCCTCATAGCAAACACACAATAAGAGGGTGTGGTTAAGGTAATTGATATACAGTTGCTATGGTAACCCTTAGGAATTTTTGAAAATCAGTTTTGTCCACAGTGTGGGACTAAGTGCCAAAACACTCTCAGCCAATAAGCAGTAAGGGGTGTGTCTAGTAATTATGATGGAGATATCAAAAATGAGTGGGTCCTGTTGAGTTATGGGCATGTTCATATATCAACATCGCTTGGCAGAACTTGCTTAGTGCACCTTTAATGCAATGCATTTTTGGGGCTTTTCATTTAAAAAAATTTATCCTTTAAGATATATACATAGATAGATAGGTAATATGTAGTTATGTATAGATGTATACAGTATATGTATGCATATACGTTATGCATATATAAAAATATTGATAATTACAATACAATAAGCTTAGCTGTAATAATAAAATACATTTCATTTTATTTAATTATTACAAAAATCACATAAATTTTTATGCACTTGTTGGTATTTATTTGGTAATTGTGTTTCCATGGTAGATTATGCAAAAAACTTATCAGATAAAATGTTTATCCTACTGTGCATACATTTTTGATGCGCGTCTTGGTGTTTCCTTTAATGCAATATTCCAAAATGCACATAAATATAGGTGGATGGACACATAACCAGTGACAGTGTTAGAAACTGATTTGTGTGTGTCTGTGTGTGTAGGTTTGGCTGCTTCTCACTCAGGGCTGTTTATGCTAATGAGGGAGAGATCATCACTAGTGGGCGGGGCTTGTCCCCTCTGATGACACGTACAAAGGGAGAATGTCAATCAAAGTGTTTCTGCAGACTGTTTTTATCAAGTCTGGTCATAACAAATACAATCAATCAATCAATCAATTTTTACTATTAGAGAATGGTAAATGCAATATTCCATTGGAATTAAATGCAATATTCCAAAATGCACATAAAAAATGGGTGGAATGGACAGCATTTGTGAATATATAAACTGATTTGTGTTTGTGTGTTTTCAGAACCCAATCGTCACCCAGTTTTTCCCCACTCTGCTGCTGTGGGCTTTTTCTGCGCTGCTGCCCACCATCGTCTACTACTCTGCCTTCTTTGAAGCCCACTGGACCAGGTAGGCAGGGTGTTCGCAGGATCTTAAAAATTCCTCAATTTTAAAAAAACTCAATTTTAGGCCTCAAAAAGTCTTGAATTTACTGATATATTGTGTTGTAGGTCTTAAATAATTTTAAACCAGTATTCATTTTTCTATGTCCATGTAAAGCTTCCCAATCAGGCCAACACCCATCCAATCACCAACCATCCAGCTCAATAAAACTTTTAACAAAACTTTTTTTGACTTTTATTAACTCTGTATAATTTAATTATCTTCCTTACAATAACATTTGTATAAAAGTTCACTGTGTATTTATATACCATATTGGGCAGGGTCGCCAAACTCGGTCCTGGAGGGCTGGTGTCCGGGAGAGTTTAGCTCCAACCCTAAGTAAGAGCTAATCAAGCTCTTACTAGTTATACTAGAAACTTCCTGGCAGGTGTGTTGAAGCAAGTCGGCGCTAAACTCATCAGGACGCCAGCCCTCCAGGACCTAGTTTGGACACCCCTGATATAGGGTGAAGTCACTGACCTGTGCATACATTTAGATAATTTTAGTTTTCAAAACATATATATTTTTAAGAAATGTTACTAGAGTTTGCTTGTTTTGACACAATATGTAAGATTTCTTTTGTGGATAACAAATAACTATATTAGAATTTTTTATTGAGGCAAGTAAAAGTCTTTTCCATTAGAAAAAATCCTTAGCATTTAGCCCTGTTTTAGACCCCCTATAAGTCTAAAATTTCATTCATAGTGGTCTTTAAAAGGTCTTAAAGTGTTAAATTTGACTTTGACTTGACTTCATTTTCCTCCTCATGTTGTGTGTGTTTTTCAGATCTGGAGAAAACAGGACCACGATGCACAAGTGCTACACGTTCCTGATCTTCATGGTTCTCCTGCTGCCGTCTCTGGGTCTCAGCAGGTACTGATTCACACACAGTTATTGCTGTAAAATCATCAGGCCAGGGAAAGCCTGCTGGTTTATTTGTGTATTTAAGTCTTCATTTATATCCATCAAGGGACTCTTTTGTTTGCTGATGTACACGTTTGTTTGCTCTTCTGGACTCCATCAGCAGTATTTCTGATGATGTGTTTGCTGCTGAAGCTCTTATTGAGCTGATTTCACTATGATTAGCTTTTTAATATGTTATGTATCATGCCCTTTGAGATAAATGCTTAAACCTTAGTTAAATGTTTCGTAATATTGAATAATAACTTCTTTTGTGTCTTAGTTTGGACGTTTTCTTTCGCTGGCTATTTGACAAGAAATTCCTGGCTGATGCCACTGTCAGATTTGAGTAAGTGTCATTTTATTTTATTTTACTTTATTTTATTTTATTGTATTTTATTTTTATTTTTATTGTTTAATTATTATTATTTTATTTTTATTTATTTATTTGTTTGCCTGTTGTTTTGTTTTGCATTTGTATTTTTTTCTTGTTGATCACTTATTTCTTTATATTTGTAGTTTTATTTGATTTGTAATTTTTTGTTTCTTATTTTGATATTTTTATTTTATAATAATTTTTCTATTTTATTCATTTATTTATTTGCCTTTTGTTTTGTATTTTTAATCTTATTTTCTTTTTTTGTATTACTTCATTATATTTGTACTTTTACTTGTAATTTTATTCCTTATGTTGTTATTTTTATTTTGTTTTGATTTTTATTATTTTATTTTTTTGCATTTAATGTTTTTAATTTTTTATATAATTCATTTTAATTGAGTAAGTTTGTATATTCAAGTTTACATTTCATTTTATTTTATAACTTAAATATTAATTAATGTTTTTAGTTTATTGAATAAGTAGGGTAAGGCAAGTTTCTTTATATAACACATCTCAAACACAATGGTAATTCAAAGTGCTTTACATAAACGAGGATTAAAAGAATCACACAAAAAATATGAGAATTAAAAACAACAAATAATTAAAATTATTATAAACAGATTATTAAAACAGGTTTAAAATTTATTTAAAAAATAAAACAAATATGACATTTTTTCCTAATTAAATTGTTTTACAATTAATTTAAAAAAAATAATTCTTAATTTTTTTATTCCTTCTCAGTAGGGGCAGTATATTTACACATTAATACATATGAAAACATTTGAATAGTTGATTAATCTCGCTTGATTTTATTGCTAATTTCAGGTGTGTCTTTCTTCCTGATAACGGAGCGTTTTTTGTCAACTATGTGATCGCGTCTGCGTTCATCGGTAACGCTATGGACCTGCTGCGGATCCCGGGTCTGCTGATGTACATGATCCGCCTGTGTTTGGCTCGATCTGCTGCAGAGAGACGCAATGTTAAACGGGTATCAACAAATTCATCCTTTTATTTACCTAATTAAGACTATTACAATTTATTGTGTTATGCCAATATCTTCATGACTATGCAAGACAATTTCAGACAAAACTAATTATAGTAATTTATTACAGGCAGACCAAAAAATATAACCATGAAGTATAAATATGAAATGGTCCTTGAATTAGGAAAAAAGTGTATTAAAACATTGTGAAATAAATATGTTTGCTTTAGAGGCATAAAAGAGAAAGAACACTTATCCCTTAGTGTTTAATATGGGGTGAAATGTCAGGGATTCATCCACCCACAACTGAGATATTTTTACCTGCTCTTCACCTGCAAGTGTTTCCAGTCTGTGCTGTGTTCAGTTGTGTAACGTGTGCGTGTTTGTGTGTGTGCAGCATCAAGCCTATGAGTTTCAGTTCGGAGCTGCCTACGCCTGGATGATGTGCGTTTTCACTGTGGTTATGACATACAGCATCACCTGTCCAATCATCGTCCCCTTTGGTGAGTTAGACTCCGCCCACTTCCAAATCAGCCCATTCACCAAACCACAAAACCACAGCCAATCAGAGAGGGGGGAAACGGCAGGGAGAAAAGAGAGGATGCAGAGAGAAATGGTGTGAATGACATGACTCAAGTGAAAGAGGACGAGTGTGTGTGTGTGTGTGTGTGTGTGTGTGTGTGTGTGTGTGTGTGTGTGTGTGTGTGTGTGTGTGTGTGTGTGTGTGTGTGTGTGTGTGTGTGTGTCTGGAGCGCCTCCTGCTGGACTTTTTTATGCATGCAGACACTGACAATAGGAAATGCAGAAAGAGAGAGCCATCAAAACCACCTGCCTACGCACTGTGTGTGTGTGCGCGTGTGTGTCTGAATAAATGTAGATCCTCTTCATGTGTGTTTGACTTCAACAACACAGAAGCAGAGGAGAGGAGATGCTGCATTTAAGCAAAAATCTTAGTGTTTTCTCATAATGTGTTAGGAACACACATAGACAGACGCTCGCACACACATATATGCACACATGCACAGCCATGCACACAGACACACAGAGATGCACACAGACACATACATCCACGCACATACACTCATACACATAGACACACACAAACAGATACACACATGCTCACAAAGACACACACACACACAAACTGAGGCACATGTGCACACAGACATAGACACGTACAAACATACTGTCTAACACACACACACACACACATGCGCGCACACTCAGCTGGTGATGTATGACTCATCGGGTCACACTGGTTCTGCTCTGCGGAGGATTTTTTTTCGCTCTCTCTCAGCCCACACTGTAAACACAGACAGAGATGTTCATTTCAGACACGGCTAAACGTCTGACACACTGATTAACCTCATCAGTGTCCGTCTACACACCATCATGTGAAAAAGAAATGCATCTCAAATCAAAACACACTGATGTCTGTGTCTGTCTCAAATGAGATCATATGAAATAAAAAAATTGCACTTTTGTGGCCTTTTAGGTTATATTTGTAGATTTGATTCTATTGTAATAGTCTTAGAAAATATATGCATTCAATATTTGATGTCCATTTTATTTTACCTTTATTATGATGCATATTGGTTGCTATGGTTTGGGCTGCATATTTTGGGAGTTGCATTGAGGTCAGGAATAGTATCATTAACTAATACTAAACAAACATTTAAAAATAATTTCATTAGTAATAGTTTTTTATGCTCTAGGTCACAGGTGTCAAAGTCAGGTCCTGGAGGGCCGTAGCTCTGCACAGTTTAGTTCCATCCCTGATTAAACACACCTTATCCAACTAATTGAGTCCTACAGGATAGTTTGAAACCGACAGGTAATGCCACGGTCACACTAGAGTTTGAGCATGCGAAATTCTGTTGTACGGCACTGCAAAAAGGGGCTGGATTAAACAGGATGATTAGACATTTTAAAAAGCGAGTGATTGGTCCATATTTTAAATTTCTGTCCAGAGAGGTCATGTTTTGATCTTTGATTGGTCTCACGCAGTCACGTGATGCGATTTCGCAGGTCAGAGTTCACTAAGCTTGAACTTTCCACCGCAGCGAACAGCGAAACTTGTCGTACCAGCTTGCGTTTCCAGTCTGACGCATTCACATGCGTATGAATGGAAGTCTATGGGGAGAAAAGTGCAGTGTGACCGCAGCTTACGTGTGTTGGACCAGGGTTGGAACTAAACTGTGCAGGGCTGCGGACCTCCAGGAACTGAGTTTGACACTCCTGCTCTAGGTCTTATGTGCTTATAGGGCTACACAATTATGTGTGTGTGTGCGCGTGTGTGTGTATATGTGTGTGTGTTTATAGAGAGGAAGAGAGAAAATAATATAATACTTACTTACCTACAAGGCCATTTATATCGAAGTTGATATTTAGCCGCACCATATTGGTGTTTCGTAACATCTAGTTTTTATGAGGTGGGTTGTTAGCCCAACGCTCAACCGCCAACCTGGAGGACCAGGACATATACACTCATACACTACGGACAATTTAGCTTACCCAATTCACCTATAGTGCATGTGTTTGGACTGTGGGGGAAACCGGAGCACCCGGAGGAAGCCCACGCCAACACGGGGAGAACATGCAAACTCCACACAAAAACATCAACTGGGACTCGAACCAGCGACCTCCTTGCTGTGAGGTGACAACGCTTCCCACTGAGCCACCATGTTGCCCTGAAAATAATATAATACTATTTGTTTTTATATGAAATTATCATTTTATTTTGTTTAAATTGTGTTTTAAAGTAGAAGTATAATATCAGATTATAATATTTTTGACTGTTGTAATATTCCTTCATTTTCCAATATTAAACCATGGAGCTTTTATTTTGGCAGAAAACCACAGGAAGCTCCTCTTTGACTACAGCTGCTTTATAAGTGCATCTCATTGCTATGTTTGTGAAGGTGGTTTGTCTTTACAGTCTAATTGAAGATAATGAAAACACTGGATTATGGTCTAATGCAGGGGTGTCCAAACTGGAGGGTCACTGTCCTGCATAGTTTAGCTCCAACTTCTCTCAACACACCTCCCTGAAGTTTCTAGTGTACTAAGAAAGAGCTTGATTAGCTGGTTCAGGGGTGTTTAATTGGCGTTGGAACTAAAATATGCTGGACATCGGCCCTCCAGGACCGAGTTTGGACACCCCTAGTCTAATGCAACTCATCTGTTGGCATAACCAACACTGTATGGGTGGAGCTAAATAATATTAACCAATAACATCACAGTACAGTTTTCATAATCCAATCAGTCCCGCCTTTATGTTTTTAGTGTGGTGGTGTTTTCTGCAGCAAACATTGTGTGTGTGTGTGTGTGTGTGTGTGTGTGTGTGTGTGTGTGTGTGTGTGTGT
>CAIGQV010000990.1:1442986-1453029 GCA_903798115.1 Danio jaintianensis
GTGTGTGTGTGTGTGTGTGTGTGTGTGTGTGTGTGTGTGTGTGTGTGCGTGCATGTCTGCGTGTGAGCATGGGTGTGCTTTCGTGCGTGTATTCGTACATACCTGCATGCTTGTGTGTGTGTATGCATGTGTGTGCGTGTGAGCATGGGTGTGTGTGTGTGTGTGTGTCCTGCTGTGCATGTGTTTTCTGCTGTTGATTGAGATGTAGTTTTTCAGCTGTCTCTCTCTCTCTCTCTCTCTTTCTCTCTCTCAATTCAATTCAATTCAATTCAATTCAATAATTGCTTTATTGGCATGACAATCTCTCTCTGCTCTCTCTCTATGACTCTGCAGGTTTTCTGACTCCGACCTCCATGTTCACGTTTGTGGTGCTCATCATCACCATCGTGGTCTGCCTGTCGCACGTGTGTTTCGGCCACTTCAAATACCTCAGCGCACACAACTACAAGGTACGCGTTGCCGTGGCGCAGGTATGAGCTCAGGGTACAGTCCACCGCGGCTCGCACTGGTAGCTCAGGTAGACTGTCACCTGTGCTGGAGCAGAACACTCACCACTGTGCTCTCTCTCTTTCTCTCTCTCTCTCTCTGTGTGTGCGCTTGTGTGTGTGTGTGTGTGTGTGTGTGTGTGTGTGTGTCTCTTACACACAGATCGACACCAAGGACACAGAGATTGACGGTGTGGAGAACGGACGTCCTGCCAGATCTTCACCCTCTAACAAATCTCAGGTATTTTTTTCAGATGCAGCACAGCTTTTTCAACCAAAAACATTCAGGTTGGCTGTCCTATTTAATTATTGATGGTAATAAATGCTAAATTGTTATCATGATATTAAATTATTTCTGATAAGTAATGGTAGTATGTGTTATACAGAGTTAAATGGATTATTTTAATAACAACAACTTTATTTTGTTTTATTATTACTATTAATAATAACATCAATATTAATCCGTCTTTCGGATGAGATGTTAAACTCTCTGTGGTCATTAAAAATCCCATGGCACTTCTCGTAAAGAGTAGGGGTGTAAACCCCGGTGTCCTGGCCAAATCCCTTTATAGGGCCTTACCCATCATGGCCTCCCAATCATCCCCATCCACCAAATTGGCTGTATCACTGTCTCTCAACTCCTCCTATAGCTAGTGTGTGGTGAGCGCACTGGCATCGTTGTCCTCTGGCTGCCGTCGCATCATCCAAGTGGAGTTGCACACTGGTGGTGGTGTCACCCTTCATGATTGTGAAGCGCTTTGGGTGTATGGTCATACATGATAAATGCGCTATATAAATACATACATTACATTACATTAATGTATTAGTAATAGTATTAATAATAACATTAATAATTTCTTATTGTTATTAATTATGATAATTTAATGACACTTGAATTGTTCATATACAACAGTAGTATGAGCTCAGAATTACATTTCTGATTTTAATAAAAACATTCTTTTTATATTATTGTTGTTTTTTAATTCAATAGTTATCATAATTTAATGGCACTTGAAGTTTTCATATACTGCTAGTATTGTACAGCATTATACTCCAGATTCTTTATAAAAATTGCTTATTATTATTATTATTATTATTATTTTAATAATTATTATAATATAATAATACAATTTGACACTTGAATTTTTTTATACATGACATTACACATAACAGGCATTTGTTTGATATGTTGAGCACAATTTGTTTGCTAATAAGAGTTTTTAATAATAACACTATTGAGTTTAAACTATTAGCTGTATTATTAGTCATGCATACGTTTTACATTGCTGAACATTTGAGTAAAAATGTACTTAAAAGTCATAAAGTGCGTCCCAAATCGCATAAAGTGCGTCCCAAATCGCATACTTATGCACTATTCTACGCCATTTTGTAGTATAAATAGTGTAAGTAGTGCGTTCACACTGAAAACTCTCAAAATAATAAGTGCACTTTAATTACCCGGATGATGCACTCATTCAACCGGTAAAATGAAGTGTGGAATGATTGACACTTCACACACTCAACGACCGCAGCTTTGCTCAACTTTGCTCCCACGAGAGTGATCATAGCGTCTCCTGATGGTGAATGCGGTTATACTCATGGCAGGTATTATTTGGTACTTTGGTCATTTATTTCACTTATCTGGCAACCAACAAACGTCATCAGGGAAACGGTTTGAATTTCCGCATAGTAAAAAAACATTAGTGTTCCATTTGGGACGACACTACATTCATATACTATGCTGTTGGGTGTATAAGTGCATAGTGTATAGTGTGCCATTTGGGACGCAGCTATAGTCTTAACATTTTTTAGCATGCAATATAATTAATGTCTGTTCCTCAGTATTTCACTTCACTGTTTCGTGTGTCTTTTAATATTGTTGATTTTGTGATCAAATATGATCTCTGTGATATTCACATTCATTGCGCATGAAATGATCAATAGCTTTTTTTATGCGCATTGTGGATGCTTGATGGAAACGCCAAGATGCACATAAGTGTTGAGAATGTGCATAAAAAAACGTATGCACATAACTGAGTAGGATAAACATTTGGAAACTATGATGGAAACACTTTTGCCGAACACATTTCAGTATGCGCATTAAAAAAAGTCATGTGATTTTGTTATAAGAGATCATGTGATGATGAAAACGTGTGTGAATGGACAAACCAGCAGGCTGAGCACACTGTAAAACATCTGAAGTGTTGTTTAGGTCATTCTAAAACGTCTGAACCGTTACAGTATTAGTGTTATTATATTATTAATGACCTCCAGAATAGTCAAGAGCATCTGTGCTCCGTGTCTTCAAACGCCACCACACGTTCAAGTCATTTTAGACAGACATCGACTTGCTTTTTACTACAAAGACGCCATTTTCGCGTGTAAGTAACATAGTAAACAATGTAAACAGCAGGTCTCCAGCAGAAACGCTGACATAAATGAATAACCATCTATAATTCAACACTATTGTGTCGTTGGACTAAATGTGTTGGATGGGATGTTGTTCTGTGGACTCTTACCTTTCTAAATAAACCCTGATTTACAGCAATGAATGCGTGTCTTGTTACGATGATATTCACTCCATATCTAATAAGCGTGTTCTGTACGACTTACACAGATTTAGCAAATACATTCTTTATAAGCTTCCCATTGAAAAACAACTAGCTGCAGTGGCTGCTTGAGGGTTGTAGCTTTAGACTGATGTATAGTTTGTCAAGATTACTCGTGTTCTTTTAGATGTAATCTATTCGTAAACACTGACGTGCAAAAACAGAGCCCCAGTGCGTCCACGTCCTGATGCTGGCTAAGAAAAAAGATTCACGCAGCTTCTCCTACCGCAACAAATTCTGTTTTTACTTTAGATATTTAGCGCCAGTTAATCAGGAAGTGATGATTTTATTCTCTTTGACTAGTTGGATGGAAACGCTGCTTTATTCGCACGTCTTTTATGCGGTATTCCAGTTTTGCGCATAAATATAATTCGCATCTTTGGATGAAAACATAACTACTGTCAATCCTGTTTTCTATGATATTCTCATTTCATTAAATTTTTTTAATTTTTGTCTTGTTTCTAGTCCATATATCTTAACATTCTCAAATCAAGAAGCATTTTCTAGACAAGTAAAACATTGTCTTGTCTTCAGAAATAATGAGTCAATATTTAAGCAAGCAAAATAATCTGCCAATGAGGTAAGCAAAATAATCTTGTTTTTGCTTTGAAAAACTCAACCCTGATCCTGGAGATTTACCTTCCTGCGGAGTTTAGCTCCAACTCTGATCAAACACAACTAAACCAGCAAAGTAGGATCTGAAGGAGCTCTTGTTAATTAGGGTGTATTCACATTAGGTACAGTTGCCTTGAACCGTGCTGAAGCGCGATTGTCCCCCCTCCCCTCTCCCCCTCGGCCTGCACTCACATTGCATTTTTTACCTACTGAACCTAAGCACGCTTACGTCATCGATGATGCGATGATTCTCTTTTAACAGGAAGAGAAGCGCTTTCGCTCAGTACAGTGGAGATTGCTTTAGTTATATCGTTTTAGTGGTTTGGGATGCAGTGACACGCAGTCAAATATTTTGCTGAACAGATCCACAATTTTTGACACTCATAAATTATCATAAAAGCCCTCGTGCTGCAGGTATTAGGAGGTTTGCTAAAGGTGCAGCTGTCGTGCAGCGAGGGGTTTGCGTCTGTAATAAACTATGACAGTTCATGTTCATTGAAAAGTAAGAATGATTAATAAATCCATATGAAACAGTCCCTTAAAAGTCACGTCTCGTCTTCAGTTTTGGGCTCAGGCGTGCTTTGCACTCACACTACAAGTGTTCCAACCGGGCCGGGGCCAGCCAACTAAACCGCACCTGGGCCCGATTAGGAGCACTGACACTCAAACGAATCGGGAAACGCGCCTGGGCACAGTTCGGATAGCATAGTGTGAGTACGCCCTTAAAGGCAGGAGTGTTTGATCAACCCTGCATGAAGGTAGATCTCCAGGAACAGGGGTGAGCACTCCTGGTTTAGATATTTGGACTAGAAACAAGACAAAAACTCAAAGTAAGAAAAGCCTTTTTTTTGCAGTGTATAGCTCACTCCTGTGTGTGTTTTTCTCCACAGCAGCAGATGTACATCGCCCAGGTCCTGCAGGACCCAAACTCAGATGAAACTGGAGCAGGCAGTGGAGAAGACGACGGTCAGGGGTCCTCGCAGGACGAGGAGATGATCAACGCCGGAAACAGCCTGAACGAAGCCGATTTCCAGTCCGGAGAGGACAGTCTGATCGCCAACGAAGTCCACCAGTAACACACAGAGCGTCTCATGGCCTTCATCAACACAATCGGCTCAAAACATCAGCACCTTAGAAACCCACGTCTGCCAAAACACCGACTGTACATACAGTAAAGCACACGCCACCAAAACACACACACACACACACACATCATTTCCTCATGTGCATGAGCGCGAGAAGCACAAGCAAACATCCCGGATTTATCCTCCTGCTAGAAAGAGTCCTGATTTGGTTTTTAATACCCATACGCCTCAGGAAAAAGGAAAACAAATAGTAGGCTCGCCTTAACAGCGAAATAATCGACGGCGCTGCACAACAGGCTTCATTTGCTTGCTTTTTCTTCTTTTGCCTGAACGATCGGATTAAATGAAACAACATCTGCAATAGAGAAATCCGGCGTCAATTTTCAACCGCGTCCGCTGTACAGAAACAATACTGACACTCCTGTTTGCAGGATTCTTCTCCCTGATGTACAGTATTTCCAGAGACGCGCACATATGTGTGTGTGTGTGTGTGTGTGTTTGTGTTGTCACTGAACGACCCATATTCTTATGATTCTTTCTTTTGGTACTTTCAATGCTCATTTTGCCTTTAACGGATGTGTTTGTACGCCTGCAAACAGAGTAGCGAAGCTCTCGTAGCACAGTGGAAACCGCTCGCCGCTCCTGACAGAGGTGTAAAGGGATGCACTGCCAAAAATGACCTTCTCACTTAGAGTTTTACTCTTGTTTCTGGTCCAAATATCTACAAATTCTTAAATCATGAAGCGTTTTCTTGACAAGTTAAAGATATTGTCTTGTTTTCAGAAATAATGAGTCGAAATGAAGTGAGTTTTTCCTTAAAACAAGCAAAATAACCTGCCAATGGGGTGAGCAGAATAATCTTATTTCAAAGAGGAAACTAGATTAATTAGCTTACCCCAATAACAGATTATTTTGCTTGTTTTAAAGAAAAATGCACTTATTTTTAACTCATTATTTCTGGATATCTTTTGCTTACCTAGTAAATGCTTTAGGAATTTTGAGATATTTGAACTAGAAACAAGACAAAAACAGTCCCACTTTATATTAGGTGGCCTTAACTAATATGTACTTACAGAGAAATTAATTATTTGTAACAATGTACTTACTGTGTAAATACATGTTTTTACATTGTACTTATGATTGATAGAATACCTGCATGTAGTTACATCTGTAATTAATTTATGTAATGTTATTTATAATTACACTGATGACCATCCTTTACACCTTAGCCCAACATTGAACCCACCCATACCACCAAACCTGTCCCTGACAATACCCATATCCCACCTTAAGAGTGTTTTGCAGTACATTGTGAACAGTAAGTACATTATTTATTTTTGGATGCAAGTACAAAGTAGTTAAGGCCACTTAATATAAAATGGGACCAAAAACTCTAATTAAGAAAAGCATTTTTTGCAGTGTAGTTCACCCAAAATGTTAAAATCTGTCATCATTTATTCACCTTTTACTTGTTTGTTTTACTAGTTTCTTTCTTCTGTTGAACACAAAAGAAGATATTTAGTAAAATGTTGGAAACCGGTAACCATTGACTTCTGTAGTATGTTTTTTTTTCTACAATGCAAGTCAATGGTTACCCATTTTCAGCATTCTTCAAAATATCTACTTTTGTGTTCAACAGAAGAAAGCAAACGAGTAAATGGTGACTAAATGTTCATTTTTGGGTGAACTGCCCCTTTAAGAAGATTCGTGTGGTTTGACCTGAAAACTGCCAACTCAGATGTAGTCAAACAGTGGTTTTAGACTATAATAATCAGCGAGGAGTCTCTGTCGGTGCCTGCAGTTATGCGAGACGTTTTGGGAGAAATCTGGAAACGCAATTGTTGGTACGAATGAGTTTTCTTTTTCTAGTTGTCTAGTGAATGAAACGTAGCCGTCATGTGAATCTTTTCTACGGAGATATGGAGCCTGTCGATAAATCACGTCCAGCAGTTTTAGTGCGGTAGATGGAGGAAATAATTACAGCTTTCTCAACGTTAGAGAGCACAACATGGCTGCAAGCTGAAAAAAATGATTATTGTTCATTAAGAAATGTAAAAAAAAAACACGATGATTTAAATGTATAGTTTGCTCAAAAATGAACTCCTCACCCTCAGGCTGTCCTAGATCTGACTTTTTTATATTTTTATTATCAGTAGAACATTAAAAAATATCACTGTGAGAGTTAAAAAAATGTATAAATACAGGTAATACAGAATGAATACAGTGACTCCTGATGATACACTGTCAAAAATATCTGTTAATGAACAGTTTCCGATGTGTTTTGTGTTTATTTGCGGTTGTGAATTGCATTATGGGATGTCGATCTCTGCTCTGTCCACTTTTGATGTTGGAAATGCAACTCTACAGTTTAACAAAGTGACTTTTATTGACATTTTAGTAGTTTGAGATAATATATAAGAAATAATATCTAGAGAAATAAGTGTGTATAATAACAGAAAATTTACTGGCAGTTTATTACAAGGTGTTTATAGCGTAATATACAACACCAACCCAGTCAATATAGCACTTTACACTATTAAAAATGTTCATAAAAGTCACTTTTTACAACTTTTCAAGGTTAAAAGGTGTTGTAAGAAAGATTAAGATCCCATAATGCAATTCAAAAGCGGAAATAAATGGGAAAATGTCAAATTAAAACAAAAATAATCACAAAAATACGGGAAACTGCTAATTTACGGATATTTTTTAGTGTGTATTGAGGTCTTGTGAAGTAAAAAAAAAAGGTCTGTACTTCATTATTACTTTAATCCACAGCCTCTGCCAACAGTATTGATTCTGCGTTTTTTATTACATTGTTTTTACTTTATCTGTCATTATGTGAATCCATTTATATTCATATAATGAATTTAAAATATATATTTCTGATTACACACTAATTGGCGGTTCATTCTGCTGTGGTGACCCAAGGACTAAGCTGAAGGATAGTGAGTGAATAAGGGTTTAAGAAATAAAAAGGATCTTAAAAATCTTCTTTAATGCTCTACTGATGAAACAAAATCTCTTTTATAGCCTGATGGCAAATGAAAAATTTCTGTGTGAACTATCCCTTTAATTTTTGCCTTTAATTTGCATTCGTTAGATCTGCATATTTTTGATTGAAATCCCAGTCTGAGAGGTTTCTATTGGCCGGTTACTGAAGCCAATGGGATTTTAGTGGCACATTGTCAAAAATCAGCTTTGTTTTCATTCTGCAAACTGACCCTGGAGGGATTAAAGTGCGACATGCACAGATCTGATGTAACTCGTGTTTCTTTTTGAAGCTCATTACTGACCTTAGTCGAGGATCAATATACTCAACAATACAAGCAGATGGACCTCATTCATGAAAAGTTCATTCTGCTTGTGTTTCATTCATGATTTTTGTACTTGAGTGGGATTAACCAAGAATCTACCCTGACGCTCTTATTATTCTCACAATTTTTCATGTTTTATACCTGCTGCTGCACATATTCCTTTCATTTAAAGGGTTAGTTCACTCAAAAATGAACGTTCTGTATTTAATTATTCACCCTCATGTTAAACCAAACCACTGACATTTTTGTTTATCTGCAAAACTCAAATGAAGATCTTTTAGATGCAATCCTGGAGCTCTCTCGTCCTCCATAGACAGCAATGGTCACTAAATATTTCAAGTTTAATAAGGAGTCAAAAACATTTCATGTGTCTTCAGTGGTTCAATCATGATGTTATGAAGCTATGTGAACACTTGTGCATGCAAAATATTTTTTAAAAGACTTTATTCATCAGTTTCTTCCCTTTATTTTAAGTTCAGGACGTGCATTCATGAGAACTCTGTTCACTATAATGCATGTTGCGCTTTTTTCCAAGTCATTATTTATTTATTTGTATTATTTTGCACACAAATCTGTTCTCTTAGCTTCATAACACTATGATTGAACCACTGAACACATGATTTTGAACGTCTCTTGCTGTCTATGGAGGATTAGAGAGCTCCAGGATTTCATTTAAAATAAATAAATGTGTTTTGTCGATAAATGAAGTTCTCAGAGGGTTGGAATGACATGAAGGTGAGTGATTATAACAGAATATTCATTATTTTAGTCAACTAACCCTTTAATGTGCCAGATATTGTTTGGTTTAGCAGCCCTGAAATGAAGTCTTCAGTCATTTTTGTGAGCCAGAAAGTGGAAAATGATGATGGTTTGTGTTTGTTACTGTATTCTCCAAGTCACTGGAGCTGCTGATGATGAAGATTTGCAATATACAGAAGCACTGACTCAGCAAATAACCGGTGCACAAACAAAACGAAACTAAAGAAAGTGACTTGAGAGATGAAATCGATCAGCCTCAGGTGTTCTTTTATTTTCCGGAAGATAAAAAAAAATGTTTACATCCGTGTGTTTTTTCCTGCTCATATATATTTTTTCCCTCCAAGTTTTCCTCCATTCAGACACAAAGAGTAAAACTATGAAAGCTGTAGCTGAGGATTGAGAATCTGCAGATGCACGCTGGAGATATACTGACATTGACTTGTGTCTATTTTTTTTGGTGGAGATCGTCAATAATGATCCATTTTTCCAGAGATGAACATTGAAAAGCTGGATTTGTATATCCGATTGGGATTCGTGGCGTTCCTCACAGCTTCTTATTGAGTTAATGAAGTGAAGTTTCTTCAGCATTTGGCGGTGAAGTAAAGAGCGGTGTGGATATTTTTGTAAAATTGTACAAGAAACTGTTTGGAGATGCAAATGTTCGGCCTATTGAAGTATTTGATACCAGTAATGTATTAAAGCTAGCTGTAAAAATGCTGTCGCTCAGTGGATTTTTAATAGATCATGTTTTTCTTTTATATAGCGTTTAAGCGTTTCTGAAGAACCAATGTCTTATAGAGTGAAAACACTGGAGGTATGGAGCCAGATCAGTCTCAAAAATATTACGTTTACAAAATAACATTCATAATAAAGTTCAAAACACGATTGATAAATGCACAAATCCAATTCATAAGTTCAAAACAAGATTCATAAATACACAAATCCAACTTGTAAATTCAAAACGCGATTTAAAAATATGCAGATCCAATTCGGGAGTTCAAAACAAGATTCATAAATACACAAATCCAATTCGTAAGTTCAAAACGCGATTCATAAGTACAGAAATCCAATTCGTAAATTCAACACCATTCAAAAATACATAAATTCAATTGGTAAATTCAAAACGTCATTCAAAAATGCACAAATCCAATTCGTAAATTCAAAACGAGATTCAAA
>CAIGQV010000990.1:1459392-1470889 GCA_903798115.1 Danio jaintianensis
TGGATCTGGGTTTTCTGCTTTGGATCTGGTTTCTGGTCTTGATCTGGGTTTCTGCTTGGATCTGTGTTTCTTCTCTGAATATGGGTTTCTGCTCTGGATCTGGTTTCTTGTCTTCAACACTGTGCTGTAATTCAGATGAGTCCTCTGAACAAAAAGGATAGAGACGCTCCGAGAGCCAGACCGAGAGACAGGAAGAAGGCCATAATGGCTCCTGCTGTTTCTGCTTCACTCGGATCCACTTTCCTGCAAACACAAACAAAGATTGACTCGCAGGTGATTCAGTCTGATATAAACTTGTGTCCAACAGTGCTCATTTATCAGTGCTACTAAAGTGAAGAAAACAAGATGCAAATAGATGATGTGCAATAAAATAATCTTTTAAAACTGTTTTCTTTCTGTTAGTCTGAAAGATCATATTTTATGGGAACAAAATATGCCCATGAAAAGGTTGAGAATCACTGGTGTAATATTAATCAGCGTGTTCTAGTTGTGTAAATGGTGAATGTGTTTTCTGTGTGTGTTTAGACTCACTTTGGGCCGAAGCACATGCACAGACTGGCCAGATATCCATTGGAGAAAGCAAAGAGGATCATGAAGGCGATGAACCAGCCGTCGTGTGTGAAGAAGACGGGCAGATTATAGCGAGGCTGAACATTACACAGCATGAAGAGCGGCACGAAAACCACACGCGCCAATAACAGAGCCGGCAGCAGCTTACTGTCTTTACCAGGCTGATGGAGAGGTGAAGAAAAACACACACGCATTAATACAGGTACACTCCACTGAATGCACCAGTGTTTTACAGTCAAAATATCTGCACTGCATTCCATTGCACAAATGTAAATCATACCACCTGATGATTCACAGACTATATGAATACATGCACTTCTGTGATTTAAAGGGCACCTATTATGCAAAAATCATTTTCATAATGGCTTTACACACCGTTGTGTGTCAGCAGTGTGTGAATATAAGCAGCTTCTAATAGTAAAAATTGATTAATTGTATTTGTTATAATCAGACTTGATAAGACAGTCTGCAGAAACACTTTGATTGACATTCTCCCTTTGTACGTGTCAAAGCCCTGCCCACTAGTGCCCATCTCTCCCTCATTAGCATAAACAGCCCTGAGTGAGAAGCAGCCATGAGTCATTAGAGATTTGAAACTGCTGCTATGATGACATGTACGGTTTGCAGCACCTTTTGAAAAGAGCACAAGCTCATTTGAATTTAAAGCGACAGTCACCAAAATGGCACAATCAACGCCTAAAATGCAAAGATCCTGCAGTATTTGGTGCAGCTGATCTGATGCCTGATGTTTGGTTAATTATAGATGTGATTTTAGCATGAAAATAGTTTTTTTGGAGACTTGTAAAAGTGCATAAATGTTTCTTACCCACATGCACACTGCGGTCAGACTGCGTCCAGCCCAGTCAAACACATTGAAGAAGAGGAAACAAGACACTGGGATGAAATACTTCTCTGAAGAAAGACAAATCAGATGTTGTGTGGATTTTAAGATAAATAAGCAGCAAATATAATTATCATGAACTTTATAGTTTGTAAATGTGTAAACAACAGCCAATTTACATTCTTTAGAGTCACGATTGCATAACAAAAGACAACTAACTTCATTCATTCATTAATTTTCCTTTGGCTTAGTCCTTTTATTCATCAGGGGTCGCCACAGCGGAATGAACCACCAACTTATCCAGCATATGTTTTAAGCAGCGGATGCCCTTCCAGCTGCAACCCAGTACTGGGAAACATCCATACACACTCATTCACACACACACTCATACACTATGGCCAATTTAGTTAATCAATTCCCCTATAACGCATGTGTTTGGACTGTGGGGGACACCGGAGCACCCGGAGGAAACCCACTCCAACACGGGGAGAACATGCAAACTCCACACAGAAATGGCAACTGACCCAGCCGGGACTCAAACCAGCAACCTTCTTTCTGAGAGGCCACAGTGCTAACCACTGAGCCACCGTGCAGCCCTAATCTGAATTACCTTCTTGTAATTCTTAATAAACAATAAAAATAGTTTTTTGGCAAATTTTTGTTCATTCTAAGTTGTAAACAAACATACAAAGGCAGATTTGTAAGATAAAAAGTCACAATTACTTAAACAACTAAATCAACTGATTTTTTAAATCTCACAAATCAGACTTTTGTACTGTAATTTCCTATCTATATCTCACAATTCTGGCTTTTTTCTTGTAATTCTGAGTTTACATCATATACTACTCTTTAATTCCAAATTGTGTTTATTTGATAATTTATTGTATTTATAGTTTATATTGCTTAATTCTAACGTTTTTCTGAATTTCAGTTAATCTCACAATAATTATTATTTTAAATATGACTTTAAAAAAGTGATTTATGAGCTATAAACTAATTTATGAGCTATAAACATTTTTGATATACAACAGGAAATACAAATCTGACCAAATGTAAGAAAACTGAGGTAAAAAAAAGCAACTGTTTATCCAAAAAATGCAGACTTTCCCCTCAGAACTGATGTAAGATGTAAATTCTGTGAAAACAATCTGATTTTGTAAATAAAAGTTCGCAATTATCATTTAATTGTCTAGTCTGTGTGGCACAGTATCAGAGTGTGAATGATAAGATCTGAGACTGAACTCACCCCACGCTCCGCCATCAGCAATAGTAGATTTGACGTCCACAGTGACCGCAGGAAATGTACCAATGGTGATGGTAAAGGCAAAACACACTGACAGAGCCATAACCCAGATCTAAACACACACACACACACACACACACACACACACACACACACACACACATGTTTGTTTTTGTGAAAAGTGGGTACATTACATAGGTTTCCATTGATTTTATACAGCACAAACTGTATTTTGTACTGGCCTAACCCCACCCTACCCCTAAACCCAACCATCACAGGAAACAGTGTACAGCTTTACTCTCTGATTAAACTCATTCTGTGGGATTTATAAGTGTTTGGAGAAATGAGGACGTCAGCTGTGTCCTCATATTTCACCTCCTTTTTGTAATACCTGTGTCATACCTATGTCATTATACAGATTTGTGTCCTGACATGTCACAAAAACACATACACACACACACACATGCGCGCGCATGCATCAGCACAATCCACAGATGCAAATGGTTGATCCAAGTGTAAAAGTTGATTTTAACCCTTGTGTATTGTTTAAATTGAGTACCCTTTGGTTATGTTGGTGCATGCCTGTTTGACGCATTGACTGACCACATTTTTAGATTGCAAAGCCATGACAGCATATAATCATGCATTCTTGATTGTTGCTGGTTTTCCCTGTTGGGAAGAGGGACAATTTGCCATTTTCACTGATGATCATCAGTTGGCAGCATTAACCCTTTAGATAGGCCTGTGCAAAAAAGTTTCTGGCTTTTATATGGAGTTCAGTGGAGTAAAACGGCAGATTATAGTGTGTGTGCAGAAATACACTTACTGTGTTTAAGTTAGTTTAATTTACAAATGGACTTTCTTTTGTAGGTAACACACACACACACACAGTCTCTCCTGTGCTGCCCGCACCTTACAAAAGTGTGCTTAACTGTTTTTTTTTTTTATCATTGGTAGAATATAAATTTAGTAGAGTAAAATATTTCCATACAAATGAAGTGCAACCATGCAAATAATATATATATATGATATGATATGATATGATAGTCATATAGATATGATGTCAAACTTTTAATCCGTGAGATTTAATTTAAAAACAACCTGAGGCAAGTAATTAAAAGTAGCCCAATTCTGCGGAAAAGAGCCAGACTTGGCAACCCTAATTATAAGCCATCTTAAAGTGTTTCTTCAGCTGTTTCTCAACCAAACCACACGCTCTCCACCGTTCCCTACAATGCTAACCGTACACATTTCAACATAACAGAAACACTTACAGCACAACATTAAAGACTCATTAAGTCTCACTTTAAGTCTCGCTGTTAATCTTGTGCAAAAACACACAGAACAACACTTCATTTCCATACTCAATTTCCTCATGCTGTCTGATGCAGTGCATGCTGGGAATTGGAAATCGGGTCATACTCAGTCAATTTAAGTTCAGTTTAATGCAATACATTTTTGAGTTGGACCACAAAGCCAGTCGTAAGTGTCCATTTCAAATACACTTCATTAAGCATGTACACATAAACATCACCTGTATGCTATAAAACTGCAGGTGAACTTTGTCTGTATATAATAACTTATATTTGACTGTAACTTTAACTTAATGTGATTGTAATGCAATAATGTGCACCTTTTGTAAAGCTGCTTTGAAACCATAATTTATTGTAAGAAACGTTATACAAATAAACTTGTATTGAATTGAATGCTTTTTCTGAATAAACATGCTTTCCAATAGGACAATATTTTAATTTAAAATATAATATAGTCAATATGCCTATTTAAACATCTGCAATCTGAGGGTTCAAAATAATCAAAATATTAAAATACTGGCATTAAAATTGTTCAAATGAAGTGCTTCACAATGCTTATCACTAATCAAAAATGATGTTTTGATATATTTACAGTGGGACAATGACTAAATAAATGAATGGAACATGGTTTGTACTTAATATCCTAATGATTTTTGGCATAAAAGAAAAATCAATAATATTGACCTTTATAATGTATATTTGTGTATTGCCAAAATATAATACTTAATAATATAAGTTTAGACTTGTTTTGTCCTCCATGTTCACATGTTTGAGTTAAATAAACACATTTCAGTTCATTAATTGCACTGTTCTGTTTTACAAAGCGCAAATGTTTGTGCTAACCTTTTAAGAACATTATTAAAACTAAAAATTAACTTTAAGCCACTGCTTCAAAGGTCCAGTGAAATTAAAATAATGTTTTTAGATGTTAGTATTAGTATGTTAGTCTTCAAGGTTATCTATAAGCTAGTGTGCTCCAAAACAATGACAAAATTTGTTTAGAAGATATAAACATTAAAAGCTTGCAGTTTGTCACTTCTGCCTAAATGGATCAATGTTTGTTTTTGACGTCATCTCATATATCAGTTTCTCATCAAATCTTCTGACCAATCAAATGCTCTCTAGTATCTGATATGCCCCGTCCTCTTCTTCTCATTGGCTGTTCATTTGATGCGCTTGAGCTCAACCACTCTCACTGGCAGAGCTGTGAGAAAAAGAGCACGCTATATAGGGGAGGAGCTACACTATGCCCCGCCCTCTCTTCATGTTTCAGTTTAGATTTCGTCAAACATCCAATAAAAAATGCACATTTCAAAGCACTTCACTGGACCTTTAATAATATTAATGCAATAACGTTTCTTCATAACTCTGTAGCTTATGATCATGATCTGCACCTTCTTAAAGATGGCCGGTATGGATGGTGATTTTTTGTCTTCGTCTCCAGCGCTCTGCAGTCTCTGATCTACAGAAACACATTCAGATTAACATTTACACACATTATCATATGCTTATATTCAATAATTCAATATATCGTGATAATGAACATGCACAAAATTGATATCATGGGCACTTCAAAATACAGTCAATAGTTATCTATTATTCAAACATTTAGTTGTTTTTTTTTAGAAATAATCAGATTGCATTTAAAGTTGATGGCTTGAAGGCTTAATTGTTTAGCTCAAACATGAATATTTTCAATTAATCTGGCCTAATATATGCTGAAATATTGATGGAAAATTCTGTGACTATTTCAGGGGTGCCCAAACTTTTTCTTATGAAGGGCCAAAAAGCAAACTTGATTGAGGGCCAAAGGTGCTAAAGGTAAATATACCAAACGGTATTACATTAAAGTTGCCATGGGTAATTAATAATATTTTAAAATAACTATAAATCATTGCATTATATTAACTAATGTAGTATTTTTAATAATAAATTTATAACCGTAAAAACAAAAACAATCCCATTTATAACAGAATGGAGTTCAATGACGAATGCACGAGTCAAGCTGCACCTGTTTTTGCCTTGATTTGATGTCTTCGGCATTATTCTCTGTCCATAGATTGACAGTATTTACAGTATTTTTGAAAATCTGATTCATTTACTACTTTTAATTGAAACATTTAATTTTGGTTAGCTTTTTTTTTTGTAGCTCAGCAATAAAACAATCAAAAAAAGCTATGTTATATTAGAAATGACGATCTCAGTTAAAGGCATTCGCCCCCAACCCTCCCATCAGTCTCTTCTCGGACTGGATGGTGGGCCAAATCAAAGGTTACCATGGGCCAACTTTGGCCCGCGGGCCCTAGTTTGGGCATCTCTGGACTATTTATAAAGTTACTGTACATTAACACTGTGCAGCAAGGCTTCAATAGTTAACATTAGTTCATTTAACTAAACTCACACATAAACAACTACAAAAGCTTTTATTAATCTCAGCTGGTGTTCATTTCTTGGTTAATGTCTAATAACACTGTAAATCATAGTCGTAATCTGATTACTAGTGGATTATTAAATAGATTTTATTCATTCATTTTCTTTTCGGCTTAGTCCCTTTATTTATCAGGGGTCACCACAGCGGAATGAACCGCCAACTTATCCAGCATATGTTTTACGCAGCGGATGCCCTTCCAGCTGCAACCCATCACTGGGAAATAAATAGAGTTTAGAAATATTTTTTTAAACTAATATCAACATAGTACCTGTAATAAATCTGTCCTTTTCTCACTGTTGATTTTAATCAATTAGCTAACATTTACTAATGAGATTTTATTGTGAAGTGCTTCCTATTGTACTTTATAATATTGAAATTTGGGCTTTAAAATAGTCCAAATTAAGTGCTTAGCAATGCATATTATGATGCATATTACTATGCAAATTGCATATTAACATCTTTTTTTGCAGCTTAGGTCAATATCTTGATAATACAGTAGATTATATCGTGATAAAAGCTTCAGCAATTAATCGCAACAAGAAAATCTGGTACCGTCATATGCCTACATATGATGCGAATTACTGTACTGTATGTGAATTACTGTACGTAACGTTACCTTTCTTTAACAGATCCATCTTGTTCTCTTCATCCTCGGCGGGTTTATTCTGCCGACTCTCCTGATAGTACTGATAAAACGCCTGCAGGACGCAAACAGCTTTAAATCATGCTTCAAATCAAACGCATTTAGTCTTCTCCAGATCTGAAAATCTCACCAGTTTAGGAAGGACAACATATGAAGCGATGGCGAGGGAAATAACGGCACACGCTGTGATGAAATATCCAAACGCACTGTCATGTAACTCAGAGCCACCTGAAAGAGACAATAACGCATTACAGTCCATCATAATAGCAAATGTTCAATCTTTAAAGGGATAGTTCACCCAAAACTTTAATTTACGCATCATTTTCTCACATTTAATTGGTTCTAAAGTGACAGCATTAGCTATATTTCGATACAAAGACATGAAATGGACTTATGCACAAAACTAAAATATTGCATAAAACATAATTCTTGATTATTCATTCATTCATTTTCTTTTCGGCTTAGTCCCTTTATTAATCAGGGGTCGCCACAGCGGAATGAACCGCCAACTTATCCAGCATATGTTTTACACAGGGGATGACCTTCCAGCCACAACCCAGTACTGGAAAACATCCATACACTCTCACATTCACACACACACTCATACACTACGGCCAATTTAGTTCATCAATTCCCCTATAGCGCATGTGTTTGGATTGTGGAGGAAACCAGAGCACCCGGAGGAAACCCACGCTAACGCGGGAGAACATGCAAACTTCACTCAGAAATGCCAACTGGCCAAGCTCGAACCAGCGACCTTCTTGCTGTGAGGCGACAGTGCTAACCACTGAGCCACCGTGTCACTCCTAATTCTAGATTAGTGTATATATAAATATACAGTATGTATAGTATATATGTGTATAGCTAAGAACTTTTAAAATATATTTTCTCAATATTTATATTATTTTTGGAACCCTCAGATTCCATATTTTCATGTAGTTGTGTATATATATCAGCCAAATAATGTCCTTACAGGGTTGCAGGTAATGTTCTTATAATGTATGATTTTTAGCATGTATAATGTGTTGTGTTTGTGCTGTATTTCAGACTCACTGGCGATGGCGCAGATCATGGAGAAAGCAGCGAATGTTCCAGCGAGTCCCTGTCCGCTCATGATGGGCGTCGTGTATGAAGCCGGTAAAAGACCAGCCATACCAAACAGACTTCCCTGAAGAACCGCTCCAAATGCTGGGAAAAACACACACACAGACTCACAGCATATATGATACAATGAAAAACACATTCTGCTTCTGTAAAAACTAGTACTGGGCAAAGAATCGCTATCAATCACATCCAAAATAAACGTTAATATATACATAATATACAGTTGAAGTCTGAATTATTCGCCCTCCTGTATATTTTTTACCCCAATTTCTGTTTAACGGAGAGATGTGTTTTCAACACATTATTAATCATAATAGTTTTAATAACTCATTTCTAATAACTGATTTCTTTTCTCTTTGCCATGATGACAGCACATAATATTTGACTAGATATTCTTCAAGACACTAGTATTCAGCTTAAAGTGACATTTAAAGGCTTAACTAGGTTAATTAGGGTAAAGTTAGGGTAATTAGGCAAGTCATTGTATAACAGTGGTTTGTTCTGGAGACAATCCAAAACTAATATTGCTTAAGGGGGCGAATAATATTGACCTTAAAATGGCTTTAAAAAAAATTTAAAAACTGCTTTTATTCTAGCCGAAATTAAACAAATAAGACTTTCTCCAGAAGAAAAAATATTATAGGAAATACTGTGAAAAATTCCTGAATCTGTGAAACATCATTTGGGAAATATTCGAAAAAAGGAAAATAAAATCACAGGATGGCAAATAACACAATGACTTGCCTAATTAACCAAGTTAAGCCTTTAAATTGCACTTTAAGCTGAATACCATAATTTTGACTTCAACTGTAGGTTAAAACTGAATTTCAGTGGTCAGAAGCTTACAGTTAATGAAAATGATTTTAACCATGGTGACGATGAAGAACGGCAGCGGCTCAAAATGTATTTTCACCAAGATAGCCGTCAGTAAAAACACCAGCAGGATCATCGTCAGACTGCCTGCGATGCGGATCTTCTGAGGAATCCTGCAGATTTAAATCACATATTTAGGTCTGGCTCAGAATTCAACACCAAATCAAAGAAAAACATAATTTAAATATGATTTTTAATACATAAAATCAGGCCTAGCTTTTATTTATTTACTTTGAAGAATTTGTTGGTTTAAATCCTATGAAAATAATGACACAATGCAGTAAGTAAATACAGTGTGTCAACTGAATTAAACAGAAATACATTCATTCATTCATTTTCCTTTGGCTTAGTCCCTTTATTCATCAGGGGCCACCACAGCGGAATGAACCGCCAACTTATCTGCCGTTTCTGTGTGGAGTTTGCATGTTCTCCCCATGTTGGCGTGGGTTTCCTTCGGGTGCTCCAGTTTTCCCCACAGATCAAACACATGCGCCATAGGGGAATTGAATAAACTAAATTGGCCGTAGTGTATGCGTGTGTGTGTGTGTGAATGTGAGTGTGTATGGGTGTTTCCCAGTACTGGGTTTAGCTGGAAGGGTGTAAAAGGGTGGACGCTGTGTATGCTGGAACATATGTAAACATATGCTGGAATAGTTGGCGGTTCATTCCACTGTGGTGACCCCTGATAAATCAGGGACTAAGCCAAAGGAAAATGAATGAATGAATGATTGATTCTGACCTCTGGTGAAGGATAGAGTTGAGGCAGGTAAAGACCAGCAGAGGAACCATCGCACACAGCGTCATCACATTATTAAACTTGGCCTGTAGGACGCTGCGAGAGTCTTCTTCTGTGGCGTTCACTGAGACATTGTTCATTGTGGTTAAAGGGTCTGCAAGACGACTGGTGAAATACTGACGGATAAAACACACACATACAAAAATGATGATCTACATCCTATGTGTTCGTGTTTCCAGCACAATTATCAGATCTTTCACAAATCGATGTACATTTACTTAAGACACAGTTAACAGAATGCAGTAAGTTTGTGCTTAAAGCAACTAAATTTTTTCATCTGTTTACTGAACATTTACAATGACAT
Source organism: Danio jaintianensis (assembly GCA_903798115.1). NCBI lineage: Eukaryota > Metazoa > Chordata > Actinopteri > Cypriniformes > Danionidae > Danio > Danio jaintianensis. The sequence continues at coordinate 1,469,511 of CAIGQV010000990.1, forward strand.
AAATAACATAACATAAAAACTGAAACATTTTTATTCTGACCCCCCTCCCACCAACCCCCAAAATAAATAAATAAATGACAAATTTTTAATATTATTAATAATATTATTATGATTTTATTTTCATTCTTAGTCTTTTTAATAAAAAATATTTATTTATATATGAATAAAATATATATTATATTCATTTATGAAATTAAAAAACATAAACAATAATACTTCATTATGCAGCAATACGGAATATGTCAATCATGCAGGATCCATAAAATTAAGAAGTGTATGTATTAAGTGTATGTAAATAATTCAATAAACTGAAACAAGTGCTAAGTTTAGAGTTCGTAACATATATAAAATTATATAATATATATATATATATATATATGGAGAAACCTTAATTAGATTGCAAGCTTAGATTACAAGAAGTAATGTATTAAATAATTTTTACATTTTTATTAAGTCAAGTACGTCTTGATTTAACCCAAATGAAAAAACAAATACTATAGTAAATATACTAATTACTTGATGTGGTAACTAAACAAATATATAGTATTAAAAACAACCAACCCAATAGTGTAGTTTTCTACAACTACAGTGTATATTACACTACAATGCACCACAGTTTACTGTATTAAAAACTAAAGTAGAATTTATTACAGGTTATCATTACAGTATGCTATAACATTTATTACAACAAAGAGTTGCAAATTTTAAATACAGTGTAATACACTTTACTATAGTATGGTTCAAAAACACTATAGTAAATTAAAGAGTATTTCATTTTGTTAATTGTACTTGAAAAGTACAAGACAACAGCAGTGTATCTATTTTTTCTTTCGATGTTTCTCTCAGTCACCATCTCTGTCGTTTATTACACAAAATAATAATAATAAAATAACAATAAATATATGCCATTCGTGAGGTGTTTTTACCACGGTGGCGGTCATGAAGAAATTCCAGGGAAGCAGCGTTCCCAATCCCAGCATGAAGAAAATCAGCCAGACGCCATTATACCTGACACACAGAGAGGAATATTGGACTGTTTTGAACACTATCAGAAGAACACATCACTGTTTTGGATCTCAGAAAGAGTTTATGCTGACTAGAACATGTCGCTACACAACTGCACTTACCCAGAAAATGGGGGAATGTCTGCGAGATTAAAGTTATGAACAAACATTTGTAAACATTTACAACATGTAACATTTCGTCGCTTTTCTATCGCCGTTGTGAGAACAGTTCGTAACGAAACAAAAGTCAAATTCTCCTATTTCCTAGGTTGTCTCTGAAAGCGTAAAGACTTTTGTTTGTTTTGTTTTGTTTTGTTTTGTTTGTTTTTGTTTGTTTTGTTTTTTTTGTTTGTTTTTGTTTTGTTTGTTTTGTTT
>CAIGQV010000990.1:1470899-1486654 GCA_903798115.1 Danio jaintianensis
TTTTGTTTTGTTTTGTTTTGTTTTGTTTTTGTTCCCAGGAAAATTCATTTGCATGCGCCTCGAGAGCCTCACATCCACTTGACAAATTAAACCATGAGTCTCAAACTGGATTCCTGGAGGGCCGCAGCTCTGCACAGTTTTGCTCCAACCCTAATCAAAGGTGTTCAAGACTACTAGAGACTATTAAGTAGGTGTGAGTTTGAGGTGGTTTGAGCTAAACTATGAGCTGCGGCCCTCCAGGAATTGAGTTTGAGACCATTGGATTAAACGAATGTTTTAATGTTCAGAATATTGCAGGAATAATTATTTACTGTAATGAAATATATTTAATCGAACTATTGTCACACACAATTATATATGTATATATGCCTTATATATGTGGTGGAGACCCCCTCAAACAATTGTATAACGCCTATGGGTGTGTATGGCCAATAAATGCACCATATAAATGCACATTACATTACATTATATAGTCTCGAATATAGAACTACTTTAGAGCATCTGTTGAGGTAATTAAAATGATATTACATGATGTTAGTGAATTGCAGATTGTGTGCAAACCATAACTATATTCACATATAGCTCCTGAATTCTCATTTTTCTTGTCTTTATTGTTTTTGAGAGGTAATGGTTGCACATTAATATCTAAACATCACTCTCAGAGTCACCAGTGGACAATATTTATTATCAGTCTTTCATTGCAAAGGCATATCCAATTTTTTTGCTTTAATAAAAAATGTTTATCGGGACACTAAATCATGTTTATTCTCCTACAAGTAAGCCTAGCTGCTGCAGTTCACCTAATAACTAATTTAATAGTACTAATAACTTGATTTAAAGGAAATATTCATCAAATAATGCTTTCGTAATGTTATCTGAAGGTTATCAAACATCATTACAGCATATTTTTAAATACAGCATATGCTAGTTGGGTAAGACTCATCAGTAGACATGATGTATTATCAGTCTATCATTGGAAAGACATATCCATGTTTTTAACTTTTAATCAAAATTGACAAAGAGCTTGGCTGCACGGTGGCGCAGTGCGTAGCACGTTCGCCTCACAGCAAGAAGGTCGCTGGTTCGAGCCTCGGCTGGGTCAGTTGGCGTTTCTGTGTGGAGTTTGCATGTTCTCCCCATGTTGGCGTGGGTTTCCTCCGGGTGCTCCGGTTTCCCCCACAGTCCAAAGACATGCGGTATAGGTGAATTGGGTAAGCTAAATTGTCCGTAGTGTATGTGTGTGAATGAGTGTGTATGGATGTTTCCCAGTGATGGGTTGCAGCTCGAAGGGCATCCGCTGCGTAAAAACATATGCTGGATAAGTTGGCGGTTCATTCCGCTGTGGTGACCCCAGATTAATAAAGGGACTAAGCCGAAAAGAAAATGAATGAATGAATGAATGAATGAGAAAGAGCTTTGCTGTGAGTTTATCGGGACACTAAATCAGGTTTAATCTTTAGGAGTAGCTGCTGCAGTTCACCAAACGGCCACCAGTGTTGCTACAAACTAATTTAATGATCAGAAAATATTCATGAAATAATGTTTTCGTGGGCGACATGGTGGCTCAGTGGTTAGCACTGTGGCCTCACAGCAAGAAGGTCGCTGGTTTGAGTCCCGGCTGGGCCACATTTCTGTGTTGAGTTTGCATGTTCTCCTCGTGTTGGTGTGGGTTTCCTCCAGGTGCTCCGGTTTCCCCCACAATCCAAACACATGCGCTATAGGCGAATTGGATTAACCAAATTGACCGTAGTGTATGAGTGTGTGTGTGAATGTGAGAGTGTATGGGTGTTTCCCAGTACTGGGTTGCAACTGGAAGGGCATGCGCTACGTAAAACACATGCTGGATAAAATGAATGAATGAATGTTTTCGCAATGTTATCTGAAAGTTATCAAACATTCTTACAACATATAACGTTTTGGCAAGGTTGTCTCAAAGTTATAAACATACCTCACAGGTTTATGGTTTTATATAAAGTTTTTAAAACATTACACAAAACAAAATACATTATTTGTACCTCATTATACTATACTTATACTACATTATACTATATTTGTTTCTGGAACATTTTAGTTGAAGATTCAACGGAAGTTACTGCTTGTTTCTGAACGCTCTAAGAACATTCAAAAGAAACATGTCCATAATGATTGCTTATTAAGAATCATAGGCCTCTAAGAAATGCTGGCTTGTTTAAACCCAAATTGGTTAAAATATGGACTAACCCAAACATTGGGTTAAATTTGGTCCTATTAATTATATTAAAAAAATTAACCCAGCAGTTGGTTTAGTCAGTATTACTCCCAGAATTTTTCAGAGTGAATCTCATGTCATAATCCCTCAATGGTTACATAAGCGAGAACGTTTAAATAACGTTTTGAATGATTTGACAATATTCACATTTTCATAAGTCAGTGGGAACGTTTGCAAAACCTTCTTACAGAACATATTCGTGTAAGCAGATGGAAACTTCAATTCAGCACTTTGTCTTGGTTTTCAGAGAGAAAGCCACAGAAAAAAGCCATTTAGTTCTTGTTATCGGTCTGTCAGGCTTTGAGAGTCGGAGCAGAAAACAGATAAAGCTGCAGCTGATCTTCTACTCACTTGTCTTTGGGCACCTGAGGGTCCATGTCTGCCAAAAACACAACACACCCGCTGGCTTTTACTCTTCAGACAGCTGCAAGAAGCAGGGATCACAAACACTGTCAAGAAAAGTGAAAAGGGTTTAGTAAAATAGAAAGAAATAGAAAAAATACATCACTTTATATGAAACATCAGATTATACACTCTAAAAACACGTTATTTTAACATGTTTGTGTTCAATTTCATTGAAAATATTATCCTGATGTTGGGTTTGTCCATATATGACCCAGTGTTGGGTTAATATTTTCAATTTAATTTTAATTGTACCCTTTATACGTTTATTACCCAATAGTTAGATTTGTCCATTGTTGCACCACTGTTTGGTTAATATTTTAAATGAAATTTAAATGACACTTTTTAACCCAACAGTTGGGTTTGTCCATATATGACCCAATGTTGGCTTAATATTTTCAGTAAAATTTAAATGACACTTTTAACCCAGTGGATGGGTTAGTCTGTATTTGACCCAAAGTTGGGATAATATTTTCAATTAAATTTAAATGGCACTTTTTAAACCAATGGTTGGGTTTGTCCATTGTTGCAGCATTGTTGGGTCATTATTTTCAATTTAAATTACATTTTTTAACCCAATGGTTGAGTTTGTTCATATTTGACCCATCATTTGGTTAATATTTTAGATTAAATTTAAATGGCACTTTTTAACCCAATGGTTGGGTTTGTCCATTGTTGTGCCAATGTTGGGTCATTATTTTCAATCAAATTTAAATGACACTTTTTAACCCAACAGTTGTGTTTGTTCATATTTGACTTAACATTTGGTTGATATTTTTAATGTAATTAACATAACACTTTTAATCCAGTGGTTGTGTTCGTCCATTTTGGCACCAATGTTGGGTCATTATTTTCAATGAAACTTAAATTGTACTTTTTAACCCAACGGTTGCTTTATCCATCTTTAACTCAACATTTGGTTAATATTGTAAATAAAATTTAAATGACACTTTTTAAGCCAATGCTTAGGTTTGTTCATTTTTGACCCAACTTTTGGTTAATATTTTCAATCAAATTTAAATTACACTTTTATCCAAATAGATGGGTTAGTCTGTATTTGACTCAAAGTTGGGTTAATATTTTCAAATAAATTTAAATGACACTTTTTAACCCAATGGTTGGGTTTGTCCATTTTTGTGCCAATGTTGGGTCATTATTTGCAGTTAAATTTAAATGACACTTTTATCCAAATGGATGAGTTAGTCTGTATTTGACCCAAAGTTGGGCTAATATTTTCAATTAACTTTAAATTAATCCTTTTAACCCAATGCTTAGGTTTGTTCATTTTTGACCCATTGTTGGGTTAATATTTTCAATTAAATTTACCCAATGGTTGGGTTTGTCCACAACCCAGCATTTTTAAGTGTGTAATAATAAATATCATATAGGACTCATGGTTAGAATCACAAGACATATTTTAGAAATACAGTAATACATATTATAAAATACATATATATACCGATTGTTTTAAAGAGCGGAATAAAGATTTCACTGTTAATTTATCTCATTAGTTTAAATCTAAAAAGAAAAAAACTATAAAAAGGCTTAATTTTCTTCATGCTTGATATTTCCTTGCTTTTGACTTTTAGAGGAAATATGACAATAATTTTAACACAGTAAGCATACGTATAGTTACAATAAATACATAAATATATATTTGATGAATGCATTCTTACACAAGACATACAAACATGCAAACGTTTCCAAGTGATTAAAACTAAATGTAAATATAAACTGCAATTTTTTGGACTTTGGGATGAAATCTGACATCTTAGCAGGTACTTTAAGTGCAAGCATCGTAAGCATAAAAGAAAAACATATTAATACATATGCAGAATATTAAATACCCTTCTTCAACAATACAACAAAACTCAAAAACTAACCAGAGTTTCACAATCACTGAATAATTGAAAAAGTGAAGTGAAATACTTACTGAGGCTCACGGACAGCAGCACTCATGTGTTTTTTACACTATTTGTGTTTTATAGAGCTGCAGGAAACTTACTGGAGCGCCTGCATGAGTCGCCCCACCCCCTATTTTATCAGACTCCACCCCCTCATGCATATGTATTGAGGGGTTGCAGGCTTTTTGAACTGATATGCTGCTTATCTTTTGCACCAGCAACACCCAGACACCCAGAAAAACACAACTGAAACACTTCTGCACAACAACCACTGAAACCCACGGGGAAAATTCAATGAAGCAAAATTAAACCAAAAGAATAACAAATGTTTTAATTAGTTGTGACTGAAAATCACACCAAATATTGATTTCACAGCTCTTATGATTTTCAATCACAATTGAAATTTTGACATTGTAATTCATTCATTTTCCTTCAGCTTAGTCCCTTTATTTATCTGGGGTCGCCACAGCGGAATGAACCGCCAACTTATCCAGCATATGTTTTACACAGCGGATGCCCTTCCAGCTGCAATCCAGTACTGGGAAACACCCATACACACTCATTCACACACACACTCATACACTACGGCCAATTTAGTTAATCAATACCCCTATAACGCATGTGTTTGGACTGTGGGGTAAACCGGAGCACGCGGAGGAAACCCACGCCAACACGGGGAGAACATGCAAACTCCACACAGAAACGCCAACTGACCCAGCCGGGACTCAAACCAGTGACCTTCTTGTTGTGAGGCGACAGAGCTAACCACTGAGCCACCGTGTCGCCTACATATTATTAATATTATTCAATTTATATATATTTAAAATAAATTAATAACACAATACACTCTAAAAATGCTGGGTGGTTAACCCAACGCTGAGTTAATGAACAATCCCAACTTAGCTTTAATTTTCTCAATTAAATTTAATTGACACTTTTTAACCAAACGAATGAGTTTGTCCATATTTGACCCAAGGTTGGGATATCACAGCCCAGCACTTTTTAGAGTGTGATTAAATAAATGACCATTACTATTAACCCTTTAAGGTGCACTCTATACAAAATTTGTTTTTGGTCCATTTCTTTGGATAAACTGTGTTAATGACATAAAACTATTTTAACAAAAATAATACAATTTTTGGTAACCTACACTGTAAAAAATATCCATAAATGAGCAGTTTTCCATATTTTGTGATTCATGTTTTTATTTTCCCCCATTTTTTATGCTTTTGAACGGCATTAGGAGACCTTGATCTTTCTTTCCGACATCTTTTAACCTTGAAAAGTTTTAAAAAGAGACTTTTATGATCATTTGTAATAGTTTGCAGTGTTATATTGTGTGTGTTGGTGTTGTATATTACGCTACAGAAACCTTGTAATAAACTGCCAGTACATTTTACTGTTATTTTACAGACTTATTCCTCTAGATATTATTTCCTATATTATTTTCCAACGACTAAAATGTCAATAAAAGTCACTTTGTTAAACTGTACAGTTCAATTTTCAACATCAAAACTGGACAGAGCAGAGATCGACATCCCATAATGCAATTCACCACCGCAAATAATCCACAAAATTCATTCATTCATTCATTTTCCTTCGGCTTAGTCCCTTTATTAATCAGGGGTCGCCACAGCGAAATGAACCGCCAACTTATCCAGCATATGTTTTACGCAGCGGATGCCCTTCCAGCTGCAACCCAGTACTGGGAAACACCCATACACTCTCACATTCAGACTCATACACTACGGCCAATTTAGTTTATCGAATTCCTCTATAGCGCATGTTTTTGGACTGTGGGAGAAAACCCACGCCAACACGGGGAGAACATGCAAACTCCACACAGAAATACCAACAGACCCAGCCGGGACTCGAAGCAGTGACCTTCTTGCTGTGAGGCGACAGAGCTAGCCACTGAGCCACCGTGTTGCCCCACAAAATACATAAACTGTAAATTAACAGATATTTTTTACAGTGTATGAACAAAAGGTGAAGGTTTTGACGTTGGATCAAACGTTGGATATGTAAATAATAAAACAGAAGCATGTTAGCTGGTCACTGGAAACAGCAGGCTGAATGAATGAAACACATGCATAAAAATGCTGAAGTGAGGAAAGTCAATCACAAGACCTTTGTGGATATGGGAAGTGTGTGTTTTGTGCACAGGTCATGAGTGTGAGTTTAGCTGAGGTCTGTGCTTGCTTGCGTGTGTGTGTGTTTGTGTATGTGTGTGAGTTTGTGTGTGTTTTTGTGTCTTTGTGTTTGTGTGTGTATATGTGTGTGTGCGTATGCGTGTGCGCATGTGTGTGATTGTGTGTGTATTTGTGTGTGCGTGTTTTTGTGCGTGTGTGTTTGTGTGTGCGTGTGTGTGGGTGTTTTTGTGTGTGTGTGTGCATGTTTTTGTGTGTGTGCGAGTGTGTGTTTGTGTGTGCGTGTTTTTGTGTGTGTGTGCGTGTGTGTTTGTGTGTGCGTGTTTTTGTGTGTGTGCGCGTGTGTGTTTGTGTGTGCGTATTTTTGTGTGTTTTGTGCACAGGTCATGAGTGTGAGTTTAGCTGAGGTCTGCGTGTGCACGTGTGTGTGTTTGCGTGGGTGTGTGTGTGTATGTGTATTCGTGTTTGTGTGTGTTTGCGTGTGTGTGTGCATGGTTTTGTGTGTGTGCGCATGTGTGTTTGTGTGTGCGTGTTTTTGTGTGTGTGTGCGTGTGTGTGTGTGTTTGTGTGTGCATGTTTTTGTGTGTGTGCGCGTGTGTTTTGTGCACAGGTCATGAGTGTGAGTTTAGCTGAGGTCTGTGCTTGCTTGCGTGTGTGTGTTTGTGTATGTGTGTGAGTCTGTGTGTGTTTGTGTGTGTTTTTGTGTCTTTGTGTTTGTGTGTGTATATGTGTGTGTGCGTATGCGTGTGTGCATGTGTGTGATTGTGTGTGTATTTGTGTGTGCGTGTTTTTGTGCGTGTGTGTTTGTGTGTGCGTGTGTGTGGGTGTTTTTGTGTGTGTGTGTGTGTGTGTGTGTTTGCGTGTGTGTGTGTGTGTTTGCGTGTGTGTGTGTGTGTGCGCGTGTGTGTGTGTGTATGTGTGTGTGTGCGTGCGCGGCGTGTGTTTGTGTGTGTGCGAGAGAGAGAGTGTGTGTGTGTGTGCGCGTGCGTGCATGCGTGTGTGTGTGTGTGTGTATGTGTGTGTTTTCTGCTTCTCCTCACAGACACCTCGGCTCCAGATGAGCTCTGCAGTACCAGCATACTGTAGATACAGCTTTCAGAAACACTGAAACACCGGCCAAATACTTCAGCTGATACTACCTGGAGCTCAGTTGAAAGAGACGCTTGTGTTTGGCTTTAGGTTTTGGGAAAGTTATATGTGATGGAAAGCATCCAATCAAAGAGAGATGTCCCCACTGAAAGTTCTGCAGATAAGAGCTGAAATACAACTTGGCAAAATCATCCATGGAAAGAAACACAGTAAATTACAGCAGCACCACACCCTGCTGCAAACTGAGCATGTGCAGATTCATGTGATGGTATGAAATATCATAGTAGAATATAAGAATTTAAATGTAGGATATAAATATATAATGACGAATAATATACAAAGAAATTATTTAATTAAACAATAGGAATGATAATATCAACATTAGTGAAATAATATAACAAAACAATAATATAATATTATTAATAAAAATATAAACAATATTAAAATAGTGTAAAACAATCACATTTAATACAATTATATAATTCTACAAAATTATTAATATACATATTAATGAAACAATATAGCAAAATGTCATAAAGAATTGATCAAGAATTCATACAAATGCTATAATTATCAAAAAAATATATTAATAATGTAAGCAAACAATCAGATGTTATATATAATATATAAAAATGAATGAAAATGAATTTAAATCTAAACTGATATATTAAACAAACAACTAATGTATTATTTATTCATATCTATTATGGTGATAGTGAGTTGTTTTTTTCATTAGTGTGAACAGTGGTATATGAATAAAAATAAATAATAAATATTTGTAAAAATCAGATGACGTTTTTCAGAGTAGGTAGGCCTACACATGAATTAAAGTTAGATGCAATGACAATCTTGACAGTATTTTAGACGGAAAACACTACAGTGACCTGACAAATCAGCATTCAAGGCAATATCTATCACTTTTACAATTTATTAAATAATTAAAATGATTAATAAAATATAAGCTTCATAATATGAAACTACAATATCTTAGGCGCGATCGGACGCGATTAGTCAAAGACTACAAATTCCATGAGTCCATCGGTCATAACAGAATTGCCGCCGTTTTAATTGGAGCAATATTGCTAACTGTTTTTAATCATTAAAGTCGAACCAATTCATCAGTGATTTGAGCAATATGTCGCTTTTTCTTGATTCTTCGACTGAAGTAAGTAATATTCTTAATTATTTCTACAGTTTCTCTGATTTTCAGTAGTTTGTTGTTGTGACGCTGCTCTGGTAACATTAGTTTGATCGCCCGTTTGGATTGTTTTAACGTTAGATTAAACTTTGATTACAGTTAATTAACTTTAGTACAACTCATAATACAACAGTTAAAGCTGTCAGTGATGTATATAAAACATTATAGACGGTCATAGTCGTTTTACTAACGAGTGTTTGATGGTGAAATTGTATATGAATTTCCGGGGTGAATTCATATTGTGTTTATGCTGGTCTCTGGTGGCTGAACAAACTCAATTAACGTTAATGTAACTTATACTAATGCATTTACTGTAAACAGCTGTTTGAAAACGTTTAACATTCTTGAAACCATTGTAAGGTATGTTTAATTTCCCCCTTTTTTTGTGGATCATAAAATGTGCTGCACTTTGTGTCATTTTTTCCCCATGTGATTATGCTATGTTGTCAGTATGCCCCATGTCAAATGCTTAAATGTTTTATATTGGCACATTCAGACTTTCTCCTTAATAATATAATTTATGTTATCTCTAAAATAAAACAAACAGCTGTTTGATACTTATGCTAGGTGTATATGGAGGTTCAAAATATGTTAATATTCATAAACACTTCAACATGACTCTGATTAAGTTATTGAACTGATCTGAATCAACACCACCCTGCCTTCTGCTTTATTCATTCATTTTCTTTTCAGCTTTATTAATCTGGGGTCGCCACAGCGGAATGAACCGCCAACTTATCCAGCATATGTTTTACACAGCGGATGCCCTTCCAGCTGCAACCCATCACTGGGAAACATCCATACACACTCATTCACACACATACACTGCGGACAATTTAGCTTACCCAATTCCCCTATAGCGCATGTGTTTGGACTGTGGAGGAAACCCACGCCAACACGGGGAGAACATGCAAACTCCACACAGAAATGCCAACTGACCCAGCCGGGGCTCGAACCAGCGACCTTCTTGCTGTGAGGCGAACGTGCTACCCACTGCGCCACCGTGCAGCCCCTTTCTGCTTTATTATGGTTAAAATTGAATTTATTGCATAACTGAAGAATGTTCTTGTTTATTATGGAGCCAGATCAGTCTCAATAATAATACATTTGCATTCATAAAATTCATAAATTCACAACACATTTCATAAATTCAAAAGTAAAAAGCAAAAATATTCCCCAAATGCGCACACATATGCATCTTACAAAAATACATTTAAAATGTTTACACAATTATGTATACATGAAGTTCTTGGATGACTTTCCTCATGCATTTATGAATTATGTAAGATGTATTTATGAACCACTGAACGTGCATGTGAAAATGCTCACACGAGCATGGAGTCCTTTGAATTTGTGTGCCGTATTTTTAAGACCTTCCTGGCAGGACAAGATTCGTACACATCTTTTCTTGGAGGATATTCTGTTTAGCCAATCGCGGTGAGTTTTTAATCCACCAATCAAAACACTCCTTACTGAACAAACTCAAGAAGCTCCACCATTTAATTATTACTATTTTAGATAAAATAAAATAAATAGTTTTAGCAGTATTATTAGACATTTGTCAAAAATTAAATGAGCTGAGTAACGTTATATATCAGTAATCTTGAGTACGATGATCTCATGTCATTCGCGAACGGCTGAATTCAATGCATTCAGTAGCAAATCTTACTGAACGAATCACTGATTCAAATGAATCGGTTAAATAAAAGACTCGTTTAGCAATACAATCACTTGCTGCCACCTGCTGGCATTTTCAGAATATCATTCTGCCGATCTCCTCTGTGATCAGAATATATGTTTGACTTGAATTGTTGCCGCTTTAATTGTTATGTAAATGCATTTATTATCTAATTCAGTTTTAGATGCAGATACTTTACCACTTATGCAGCACAATAATGTTATAGAAGTCACTTATTAAATTGTTGCCAGCCTATATTATTCTGATTAAATTGCTAAATTTAGCTTTAAAGATATCATTCTTCTTAGAGTCAAGGGAAAAAAAATCTAATTGTTCTAGTTGTTTATCTTATGTAATTTATTAATACATTGGTGTATCTTTTGGTTATTATTCTGAAATGCAGGATATACTGGTACTCATTTAAGATGCCATTTTGCTAAATATTGTTACATGAAATGGTCATGAAGTAAGAACTGGGTATCTCATTGTTTGACCTTACATATTGTACTCTGCAAATGACTGACAGTACTGACAACAACTTTACCAAACTAGAAAAAGTAGCATGCAGCATGACCAACCTACGGGTATGTTTAATAGCCATTATGACATAAAATAGGAAGTGCTCTCTCAAAATCCCTGAAATAACACTTGGAATAATAAAGCCAGAACAATTAAGTTCAGAGTTCAGATTTTTTCCCTTGACTCTAAGAAGAATGATATCTTTAAAGCTAAATTTAGCAATTTAATCAGAATAATATAGGCTGATAGCAATTTAATAAGTGACTTCTATAACATTATTGTGCTGCATAAGTGGTAAAGTATCTGCATCTAAAACTGAATTAGATAATAAATGCATTTACATAACAATTAAAGCGGCAACATTGCATGGGATTCAATTCAAACCTGATTCAAACATAACATTCACAGAGGAGATCAGCTAAATGATATTCTGAAAATGCCAGCAGGTGGCAGCAAGTGATTGTATTGCTAAACGAGTCTTTTATTTAACCGATTCATTTGAATTAGTGATTCGTTCAGTAAGATTTGCTACTGAATGCATTGAATCCAGCCGTTCGCGAATGACATGAGATCATCGTACTCAAGATTACTGATATATAACGTTACTCAGCTTATTTAATTTTTGACAAATGTCTAATAATACTGCTAAAACTATTTATTTTATTTTATCTAAAATAGTAATAATTAAATGGTGGAGCTTCTTGAGTTTGTTCAGTAAGGAGTGTTTTGATTGGTGGATTAAAAACTCACCGCGATTGGCTAAACAGAATATCCTCCAAGAAAAGATGTGTAGGAATCTTGTCCTGCCAGGAAGGTCTTAAAAATACGGCACACAAATTCAAAGGACTCCATGCTCGTGTGAGCATTTTCACATGCACGTTCAGTGGTTCATAAATGCATCTTACATAATTCATAAATGCATGAGGAAAGTCATCCAAGAACTTCATGTATACATAATTGTGTAAACATTTTAAATGTGTTTTTGTAAGATGCATATGTGTGCGCATTTGGGGAATATTTTTGCTTTTTACTTTTGAATTTATGAATTGTGTTTTGAATTTATGAATTGGAGTTGGGGCGTCACGGTGGCGCAGTGGGTAGCACGTTCGCCTCACAGCAAGAAGGTCGCTGGTTCGAGCCTCAGCTGGGTCAGTTGGCGTTTCTGTGTGGAGTTTGCATGTTCTCCCCGTGTTCGCGTGGGTTTCCTCCGGGTGCTCCGGTTTCCCCCACAAGTCCAAAAAAAGCATGTGGTATAGGTGAATTGGGTAGGCTAAAATTGTCCGTAGTGTATGTGTGTGAATGAGTGTGTATGGATGTTTCCCAGGGATGGGTTGCAGCTGGAAGGGCATCCGCTGCTTAAAACATATGCTGGATAAGTTGGCGGTTCATTCCGCTGTGGCGACCCCTGATTAATAAAGGGACTAAGCCGAAAAGAAAATGAATGAATGAATGAATTGGAGTTGTGGATTTATGAATTGTGTTGTGCATTTATGAATTTTATGAATGCAAATGTATTATTATTGAGACTGATCTGGCTCCATAGTTTATCACTGTGAAATATTTTTCATAAAATGACTAATAAGGGTAAGGTTTATTACTCACATTTTAATTTATATCTCATAATCTGTAAATGAGGCTGTTTTCAGCATTATGTATAAGGCCGTAAGCTATTCACCTTATTCTTCACGTACGAGCAGGCGCAGCCATTTGAAACTTTTTGGCTCGAGACTTCCGGTCTCATTCACTTCCATTCATTTTTAGACGTTAAAAACGGCTCGTTCTGCTGCTTGATGTTGCGAACTGATATTTTCTTATTATATTATTCTACTTTGTCTGTATAGTCATGAACACACTTGTTTGTAGAGCAACTTGTTTGACCATTTTCTGCCGTTTAGTATTCCTAGTCATTTTTCCCATAGGCGACTGAATCGAAAGTTCTAAAACAATCACAAAATTGAACGCACATCCGCATTGAAGAATAAGGTCAATAGGGACATTTAGGAAAAGTTGTTAGATTATGCAATTTAATAAAATGATTAATTATTCATTACTCAGTAACCTTTAGGGCTCAACATGTTTTTTTCCTTACCAAACAAGTAGTGCTACTTATATTATCTTGTTTGTAATCTCAGTTTTTTCATTTTATGTTTGCATTTTTATATTTTTTTATAATAATAAACTTTAAGATATCCCTTTTTTTTCCCTAAAAGTGAGAATAAATAAATTTGTAAATGAATGAATAAATAATTAGAAATACTTAATCAAAGCAACTGGTTGTTTAGTCAGTGTTTTCACTAGTATGATAATCACACATATGAAAAAGAAATGAATATAATAAGCTTTTTATTTCAATAAACGTTAAGATTGGTCTTTTTCGCTTATAAAAGAGAATAAACAAACACATAATATATTTTACGTTACATTAAAATACAATTAAATTAATTATTTTAATAGAAATAATAATTCATAAAAAATTAGATAATAAATATGAAGAAAAATAAATGTCTAATAAAAAAATACATATAATATAGGGCAGCATGGTGGCGCAGTGGGTAGCACAATCGCCTTACAGCAAGAAGGTCGCTGGTTCGAGCCTCGGCTGGGTCAGTTGGCATTTCTGTGTGGAGTTTGCATGTTCTCCCCGTGTTGGCGTGGGTTTCCTCCGGGTGCTCCGGTTTCCCCCACAAGTCCAAAGACATGCGCTATAGGGGAATTGGGTAGGCTAAATTGTCCGTAGTGTATGTGTGTGAATGAGTGTGTATGGATGTTTCCCAGTGATGGGTTGCAGCTGGAAGGGCATCCGCTTTGTAAAGCATATGCTGGATAAGTTGGCGGTTCATTCCGCTGTGGCGACCCCAGATTAATAATAAAGGGACTAAGCCGAAAAGAAAATGAATGAATAATATTTTTATCATATTACTATTTATTTCCCTTTTTTTTAAATATGTTTTTATTTTATTTAGTGGCCTGATCAACACACTGACCTTAAGACTGAGTAATAGAAATCTTTGTCTTAGCAAACGCTGCTAATAAACCTTTAAAGCCATGAAGATATGCTTGTAAAAGACTGTCCTATGTGAACGTTTACTATTTATAACCTCTGAATACACAATCATTAAAATCCTCCACCCAACAACAGCATTTCTTATTCTCATCTGAGTCTCATATCTGGACTGAATACTTTTCACTGCAAGATAAGACACGTTTCAGAGCACAGCTGGTCGTTTCCATCCAACGATTTTTATGCCCATTTTGGAATATCACATAAGAAATACTTAATGGAAACGCCAAGATATGCATGCAATTTGAAAATGTGCATAAAACACATACTGTATGCACACAATTGATGAGGATAAACATTTTGTCCGATAAGAAATAATGTGCATAAACTACAATGCAACACATTTAGTGAATAAAGTCTGTGCATGCGCTTCATCAGTCTGCGTGATGTGAATTAGTTTTTGACAGATGATGATCAGATAAAAATGTGTGTGATGGGACGCATTAATAGCAGCACATGTTTCCAGCTCATTGTAAAAGATCTCAAATGTTGTTTTGCTGATTGTTGCAGGCCTCAGCCATCCGTCAGTACATCATTACAGTGCTTCAGTATCATTTTTCTATTATTATTCCCTCCAGAACTGTCTTGAGCATCTGTCTGCGCTCCCTAAAAGCCACTGCATTCACCGCATTTATTGTGTTTCATCTTCGTCTTCTGAGGCGCAACTCATTTATTAGAGAAGAAGAAACACCACAGTGGCAAATCCCAACACACTAAACCACATTTCTCTGGCTGATATTTGCTCCTGTTCATCAGGAAGTGATGATTTAATTCTCTTTTGTTTCTCATTGGATGGAAACACTGCTTTATTCGCTAATGTTTTATGCAATATTCCAGTTTTACGCATAAATCTAATTTGCATCTTTGAATGGAAACGCAGCTATTGATTCAAGGAAAGAGACTCTCTATCAGTAACACAATGTCAGTTGTTCCTCCTTAACATCTGAGAAGGAAAACACACAACTGACACACATCATTAGCACTCATTCTGTAGAAGACAATGAAGCTGTGAACTAATACAAACAAAGCTGGAGTCTGTTGATGGTGTGTTTGTTAAGCTGAGGAAGCATGTGAGCGTCAGATATGCACACTCACACACTCACACTGGTGTGTGTTTGCTGAGTCAGTGATTCCTCCGGCTCTTCTCTGTCAAATCAGAGGAACGGTGTGTAAACAGGACAGAAACAAACACTGAAAACACTCGCTGGGAATGGAAATGTAGGAGGAAACAGACGCTTGTGTTGGGAGAGAACTGTGGGTTTTAATGTCCTCCTCAATATTTGACAAATTAGGGTTTTCGAAATAGAAAAATTCACATTCGATTTAGTAGCAAATTTAATGTACAAGATTTTAATTTAATTTAAGTTAATTTAGTTTAGTTTAGTTTAGTTTAGTTTAATCTAATTTAGTTTAGTTTAATTTAATTTAATTTAAGTTAATTTAGTTTAATTTAAGTTAATTTAATTTAATTTAAGTTAATTTAGTTTAATTTAATTTAGTTTAGTT
>CAIGQV010000990.1:1490128-1506608 GCA_903798115.1 Danio jaintianensis
ATTATTATTATTATTATTATTATTATTTTTGAGTTTCATAATGCATATTATACATTGTGTTTTTCAAAAAAACACTAAATGTGGTAATTGAGATAACAAAGCAATTTATGTGAATAATAATTAATATTATGTTTTTCAAATTGATATAAAAATAATAATTAATTTTGCTAAACAAACCACTAAATGTGGTAATTCTGATAACTATTTATTTGAATAATAATAATGTTACATAATATTTAAATTGATATAATACTAATTAATTTTGTTTAAAGAGTTTCACAATGCATATTATACATCATATGTTTTACTAAAAAAATCACTAAGCAATCCAATCATTTAAACAGTTTCATATATTTTCAAACAGTTTATCTTGTCAATTTGTTAACATTATTTAAGTGTTCTAGTTAACATGGGCAAAAAAAAAGATCAATAATCGTATAGCATTTATTAATCTTTGTGTAATTAGCGTAATTTGAGTACTTAGTAATAGAGTATTCAAATAAAATGTTTGTAGTCAGTACACATGAACAAAAAATGAACAACTATACACTTTTTTTTGTGAACAAATATAAAAATATATATAAAAAAATTCAAGCATTTTTCAAGCATCCAAACAATAACAGTTTTTTGTACTTTAAAATATAATAATTATAATGATTATTATTATTATTATTAATATTAATATTGTTATTATTATATACAATGATTGTTTATTTTATATAATAAAGTCATATTATATTTTAATTATTTATACTTGGACACAATATTTTTACTTCGTAAAAAATAAATACAGTTTTAGAAAGCACAAATATTTCACCGGTTATGATCAAGGACACTCGGATATATCTTAATATTCTGATATTGTTCACTGTTGTCTGTTTGTCAACACCCTCAAAATGAACAATATCGGATGGTATAAATGTAGATATATAAATAAAACATATGCGATTATTGGTCCTACCTGCAGCAGCTGTGTGTGTGTGTGTGTGTGTGTGTGTGTGTGTGTGTGTGTGTGTGTGTGTGTGTGTGTGTGTGTGTGTGTGTGTGTGTGTGTGTGTGTGTGTTTGAACTCTGTTCTGTGCAGCAGAAGTTCAAAGAGCATCAGGTCTGTTATCTGCAGGAATTCTCTCCGTGAATGAGAGCTGACCACAATCAGCAGCGTTTATGTTTTGAAGATTCAAAGGTCAGAGTCAGTGGACACCAGTTGTCTGCTTCTCATCCACACGACTGACCTGCAGCTGCAACAAACCACAGCATCCCACTGAAAAAACACTTTTCGTACTTATCTTATTTGTACTCCAAATATTTATTAATTCTTAAATCAAGCAGCATTTTCTAGACAAGCAAAGATATTGTTTTGTTTTTAGAATTACTGAGCCCAAATTAAGTGAGTTTCTCCTTAAAACAAGGGAAATAATCTGCCAATGGGCTAAGTAGAATTAAAAAAATTTACAGATTGAAATATAATTATTTTGCTTACCCCACTGGCAGATTATTTTGCTTGTTTTAAGGAGAAACTCACTTATTTTTGATGATATATTTCTGAAAACAAAACAATGTTTTTTGATTTAAGAATATGTAGATATTTGGACTAGAAACAAGACAAAACTCTAAGTAAGAAAAGCCTTTTTTGCAGTGCAGATGCTGTTTGAAAGCCTGAAATGCCTTAAAGGGGAGCTATTATGCAACATTTAGGGGTTTAAACCCAGTTGTGTGGCAACAGTGTGTGAATATGACCAGCCTCTAATGGTAAAAGTGAATTAATTCTATGCTTTTTAATAGGGCTGCACGATATTGTGTAAATTTGACAGTCCAATGTTGTTTTTTCTCTGTGATATATGTTGTGATATAAATGCCTTAAATAGTCATTAATTTATATTGATTTGGATGATTTTTTTTAGGGGCGTGAAATATAAATATATTTTCATGTCATTTATTATATACATGTAATAAACAAACTACAGTCATAAATAAACAAACACAAATATTAAAGTGAAATAAACAGTGCTAACAGTATTCGGTTACAGAAATTGAGTAATCAAATGTAAAATAACAATGCATGGACTTAATCATATAAATTATTCAATAAAATTAATCTTTATAAACTTATTTATGTGCTTTTAAAAAGTTTTAAACTCTCTTAAAATGCTCACATAGACACAGGCCTTAAAAATACATGCAGGTGAGAAACTTTCACTCTATTGTGGTTCAATTCTGCAGTGTTTTCACAAATCTCATGTGTTTTGACCTGTGGTATCTAAATCTCAACTCAACATTGCATATCTTGCAATGTGACTATTGCGGACGCACACATGGCAATATCAGTGCTGAAACGATATATTGTGCAGCCCTATTTTATAATCACACTTGATCAAAACAGTCTGCAGAAACACATTGATTGACATTCTCCCTTTGTACGTGTCATCAGAGGGGAAAAGCCCCGCCCACTAGTGCCCATCTCTCCCTCATTAGCATAAACAGCAGCCCTGAGTAAGAAGCAGCCATCCGTCCATTAACCATTAGAGTGTTTGAGCTGCTGAAGATAATGTCAGCATAAACTAAGAGGATTATAGATGTGGAGTTTTAGATGAAGCACAAATGTACAGCGACAGGAGTCTCCATAGACTGACAGAAGCATGAAGCACACACTCACACTGACAACATGCAGACCTGACGAGCACTGAGAACACAGCTAGTCCTGTTTTACATCTGTCGCTATGCTGACACACAGGCTTTTGTAGCTCCGCCCTCTTGTGAAAAGAGCACAATCTCATTTGAATTTAAAGTGACAGTCACCAAAACGCCACAATTAGGATCAAAGCCTAAAAGGGTCAGTTTCAGAGAGCTAGAAAACATTATCTGTGTGCTATTTTGGGTTGAAACTTCACATACACACTCTAGAGACGTCAGAGACTTATTTTACATCTCGTAAAAAGGTGCATAATAGGCCTCCTTAAAGGTATTTGGCCTTGTAGTTGCATGTATGTTTTGAGTGGTCAGACACTGATTCCTGATTACTCCTGATCTAACAAGAAACTTGGCATTTTGCACAGCTCATCCTTTCCTGTGTTCGAATTTGCTGATGTGGTGTTGAAATTTATTGAACACCACATCTTGTTTTATTTAGTTGCTATAGGATAGGATAAACTTTATTTGTTCCCGAGGGGAAATTTGTCTTGGGCAAAAAAGTGCTACAACGTTGCTCTAAGCAGACAATAAAATAAATAAAACAAACAAAACAATTCAGAACATACATTGTTTACAAAATAAGACCATATATAAATATATAAATATGAAATATATAAGACACAGAACACAGTCAGGCGCTAATATACTACAGGTGCATTGTTCTTGGTAGAGTTCAACAGTTTTATCGAGGTAGGAACAAACGAAAGCTTCAATCTATTAGTATTACACATTAGCATTCTCAGTCTTTTTCCTGATGGTAACAGCTGATATTCACTGAAAAGAGGATGTTTGGAATCAGCACTAATATTTATTGCTCTTCTCATGACCGCCTGTTCATATAGAGTCTGTATGAGCTCGTATTGTTTTATTCCTATGATTTTCATAGGTTTTTTGAATATGAACCAATTTATTTTTCAATTGAACAGACAAATTTCCAAACCAGACTGTGATTCCATAGCGAATAAGACTTTCAAACATAGCTCGGTAAAAAACAAGCAAGATATTGCTACCCACCCCATACAGTCTCAGCCTTCTTAAAAAATAAAGCCTCTGTTGTAGTTGTGAGCACAAGCTGTCAATGTGTGTTCTCCACCAAAAAGCACTGTCCACATAGAACCCCAGGTATCTGTAAGATGTAACTTGCTGCTATACCATTGCTGATGTGTTTCTGTATTTCTGATGTGTTTCAGCTAGACCTGCATGATACTGGGCAAATATGCAATATGCAGTATTGTTGTTGAGTATTGAGATATAAGGGTCAAAATTAGGAGTTTTTCCTTTAAACAAGCAAAATAATCTGCCAGTGGGGTAAACAATTGATCGCTTTGAAATCTGATTATTTTGCTTACCCCATTGGCAGATTATTTTTCTTGTTTTAAGTAAAAGCTCACTTAATTTTGACTTATTTGTTCTGAAAACAAAACAATACTTTTTTCTTGTCTAGAAAATGCTTCTTGATTAAAGACTTTTTTAGATATTTGGACTAGAAACTAGACAAAAACTCTCTAAGTAAAGCATTTTCTTAGCAGCAGGAAGTTTGTAAAATCTAATGCAAGAGTTGCTGATATGAAGTTTTAATGCAGTAATTGCATTTTTTTTATCCCACATATGACCAAATAGTAAATTACATGCACAGGACTGGAGAATGTGTCTACTGTCAGCTTCAGCTACAGATGTTTGACTATCTGTCTCCCTCTGTTGGCGAAATGTTTATACTGCAGTCATGATAGAATTATAATTATGATAGAATTAAGTTTGAAAATATATAAAATACGCCTCACAGCAAGAAGGTCGCTTGTTCGAGCCTCGGCTGGGTCAGTTGGCGTTTCTGTGTGAAGTTTGCATGTTCTCCCCGTCTTCGCGTGGGTTTCCTCCGGGTGCTCCGGTTTCCAAAGTCCAAAGACATGCGGTATAGGTGAATTGGGTAAGCTAAATTGTCCGTAGTGTATGTGTGTGTGAATGAGCATGAATGGATGTTTCCCAGTGATGGGTTGTGGCTGGAAGGGCATCAGCTGCGTAAAACATATGCTGGATAAGTTGGCGGTTCATTCCGCTGTGGCGACCCCAGATTAATAAAGGGACTAAGCCGAAAAGAAAATGAATGAATGAATATATAAAATATTAACAATATGTAAGTATAAAATTGAAAGTGATTATAACTTTGCTACAGTTTAAGATATTACAATATTTTTTATTCTTGTATGGTCTTCTGACATGTGATTGTATGTTCTTGTTTATACAAAATGATTGGTTCTCAATAAAATAAAATAAATAAATAATATATAAATGCAGGGTGTTTTTAGGACTTTTCCCATTGCCTAAAATTGACTGCCAATTAATATACAAGTGCAAACTGTTAAATGATTACTTGTTATAATCCATTATAGTATATAGTAGTATCTATAGTCTATAGTTGTGTTGTTGACAAATATGCAGTAACACATTTTTGCATTTAGACATTTAAGAATAGTTATTTGTATGTAATTTAAAGTCTGATGTTTGAGAAAATATAAATATAATAAATTCTTTCACAGTAAATCTTCTTTCCTGTAAATATGTCCTATGATGTGACATACCAAAAATTAAAGTTAAGCAACTCTTAATAATTTACAATTAGTGTGAGGGTGGGAGATTGTTGGACACTTGTCTTTATATAATGTTATTTATTTTATACGAACGTATGAATAGTAATAAATTCTCCTTGACTTCCCATTCCCTGTGACTTGTTGCACATTTTCGGTAATTAGGGGTGTCACACCAAAGGACAACAAAAATTTACTTTATAGTGGGTCTAAATTCTGAGACAAAATCTGCTGGGGTGCGTCTGAAATGGCCTGCTACTCAGTAGGTACTGCATTTGAATTTGAATTTACTACTCGACCATTAGAAAAGTATGTTCTATACAGTATGAATGTGAGTAGTATGAATGGTATTCGGACATACTACATCTGCCATTTTGTCATGATGTGACGTGACCTACCTACGTCAGTTGCCTCGCTTCACTCCCATTCATGAATTCTCTCGCAGTGCATCATGGGATAGCGTAGCGTGCATTCAATGCGCACTTCAGAATCTCGCCAGAAGTAGTAGGTCATCCGGGTACTTCTCACATACTATTTTTCGAATTCTCGAATTCTACGGCTCGCATACTGATTTTAGCGTACTACTGTATATAGTATGGAAGTATACGATTTCGGACGCAGCCCTGGTCATGGGCTTGAGGGGGCGGGGCTTTCCCCCTCTGATGACACGTACAAAGGGAGAATGTCAATCAAAGTGTTTCTGCAGACTGTTTTTATCAAGTCTGATTCTAAAAATGAAATTAATCAATTATTACCATTAGAAGCTGGATATATTCACACACTGCTGACACACAATCATGTTTAAACTCCTTATAAAAGTGATTTGTTCATAATAGGCCCCCTTTAAAGAGTAAAGTAGGAATGACAGCGGTAGACAGAAACTGTTTTTACAAACATGATCATTTTATTGTTTTCACTTGGTTTAATTTCAGTTATCAAGAATGGCTGCAGTCAAATAGATTTCTGTAAACAA
Organism: Danio jaintianensis; assembly: GCA_903798115.1. Taxonomy (NCBI): domain Eukaryota; kingdom Metazoa; phylum Chordata; class Actinopteri; order Cypriniformes; family Danionidae; genus Danio; species Danio jaintianensis. The sequence continues at coordinate 1,496,372 of CAIGQV010000990.1, forward strand.
CAGCATTATTCCAGTCAACAACAAACAGGCTGTGTCATTCACACTGATTCACACCAGAGTCTCAATCACATTTCAGTCCGTTTGCGTCACGTTCAGTGCTGTGGATTCAATTTCAGCCTGTAATAGATTGTGTAAGCTTGAATGTATAATAATGGCGATATCTTGAAGCTGTGCCGTCGGTGTCTTTACATGTTGAAGAGCACAGGCAGCGTTTTTACCACGAGTGCATCACCTAGAGTAAACGAGAAAGCAGATAGACAGTCAACTCTTTATATAAAGACAAGTCAAATTCATTCAGACTACAAAAGAGGAACAAACATTTTTTACAGAAGTGTGTTTTGTGAATTATTTTTGATTATTTATGCAGTTGCTAGGGTGTAGGTTGCTAAGTGATTTGAATATTTGATTTTGTTGCTAGTGATGGGTCACTGTGGGGTTGCTATGTGTTCTGAATATTTTACTCTGCGTCCCAAATCGTATACTATCCATCATAAATAGTATTCAAAAATAGGATTAGCTTGTCTCAAATCATTGAGTGGAGAGGATTTGGTAAAGATGTTTGAATAAATGGTCCTTAATTAATATTTAACCTGCTGGAATAGGTTTATTTCACGTTTTCCGCAACAATGTGAATTTTTATAAAGACATATTTGGTCATTAACTTCTGAATGTATAATTATGGAAACACTTGCGAAGATTTATCTGCATAAAAGACTTGTGAATTAACCTGCTGATGCTTCAATGTAGTAGGAAATTAAATATGCAAGAAATGACATGGATAAGTTACATATCTGTCTTTTAAAGGTCCTGTGAAGTGCTTTGAAATATGCGTTTTTTATTTGATGTTTGACGTGAAACATGAAGAGAAGGCGGGGCATAGAGTAGCTCCTCCCCTTTAAAAAAACAGCCAATAGCGTTTTTTTTATCACAGCTCTGCCAGTGAGTGTGGTTGAGCTCAAGCGCATCAAATGAGAAGTGTCTTGAAGGGGGCGGGGCATGTCAGATACTAGAGAGCATTTGATTGGTCAGAAGATTTGATGAGAAACTGAAATATGAGATGTTGTCAAAGAAATCGATCCATTTAGGCAGAAGTGACAAACTGCAAGCTTTGAATGTTAATATCTTCTAAATGTCAATTTTGTCGCTGTTTTGAAGCACACTAGCTTATAGATATCCTTAAAACTAACATACTTATACTAACATCTATAAAACATTATTTTAAATTCATGAGACCTTTTATTGAGCAAGAAGTTTGTCCCCAAAGCTTGCATACTGTTGTTATACACTCAAAAAAGTCTTCACAAGGAAGTACATAATTATAGGACGTAGTATAGATAGACGAATTGTGACGCAGCATTATTTTTTGCTATTCTGTTGCTATGGTGTTACCAGTAATTGCTACAGTAATGTGGTTGCTATAATTATTTGTGTTTGATTATTCCCTTCAGTCTCTGGCTCATTTAGTGTAAGTATGTGAGATCTTTGCTGTTTAATTACACCAATAACAGTGATGCTCGCCTTTGGTTTGAGCCGTACCTCCGTTTTCCTGCCAGAACTGAGTTGAGGTATTTCTTGGCCGCCATCTGCTTGCGGTAGCGGCTGTAGTTGTCTGTAAAGACGGCGTCTGAGTGACGTTTCACAGGCATCTCCTCCACACCCAGCTCATCACTGCAGGAGACAGACAAAAATATGACCACGTCTCACTGCACATCATTATTAAAAGCGTAACTCAATCAGTGTCACAACAGATACTACATTAGCCAGTGATATTTAACACACTCAGTTTTTCCACCATCTATAGGGCATTAGTGATGCACACTTTTTCTGCGTTTTTCCTATAGAGATTTTAAAAAAGACATTTTCAAAAGGATCATAAGCCATGAATGAACTATTGCAGCCAGCTATGAGGAGAATCACAACAATGCAAGCATTCACTTATATCCACTCTGGGGTGATTTTGAGTCTTAATTTGGCCACACTCTCTGTGGTTCAGCAAGTGGAAGGATTTTTTGGGGACAAATCTTATTTTGACATATATTTTGGGAAAATACTTAAAAAAATTTCAAACTCATCAATACACTCTGGGCAAATTGACCACCCTTTCGTTATGTTGGTGGCTATTTTTACCTATTGACTTCCATTATAATCACATTTTTTGATTGGGGCAAAAACGGCATCAACATAACAAAAGGGTAGTCCATTTAAACAATACACAAGGGTTCATAAGGGAAAGAACTGAAGAAAAGCATTGAGAATGGCACAGTAAATTTAAAATTAAGGATAATTTAATGTTGTTGGTTGTGTCTATTGAAACAATATATTTGTTTATTGCACAATATGCATTTATCTTGCATATTGTGCAATAAACAATCCCTGATTCGAACCTAGGATCCAGGAGGAACAATGCGGTTATCGTCCAGGCCGTGGTACACTGGACCAGCTCTATACCCTCACCAGGGTGCTTGAGGGTTCATGGGAGTATGCCCAACCAGTCCACATGTGTTTTGTGGACTTGGAGAAGGCATTCGACCGTGTCCCTCGTGTCATTCTGTGGAGGGTGCTCTGGGAGTATGGGGTCAGAGGCGCTCTGTTAAGGGCTGTCTCGTCCCTGTATGAACAGAGTAGGAGTTTGGTTCGCATGGCCGGCAATAAGTCAGACTTGTTTCCAGTGCGTGTTGCACTCCGGCAGGGCTGCCCTTTGTCACCAATTCTGTTCATAATTTTATGGATGGAATTTCAAAGGCCTTGGGCTGGAGGGGGTCCGGTTCGGGGACCACTGGATTTCGTCTCTGTTATTCGCAGACAATGTTGTTCTGTTGATCTCATCGAACATGGACCTTCAGCATGCACTTGGACGGTTTGCTGCCGAGTGTGACACGGCTGGTATGAGAATCAGCACCTCTAAGTCCGAGGCCATGGTGCTCCACCGGAAAAAGGTGGTTTGCCATCTCCAGGTTGGAAGAAAGTCCTTACCCCAGGTGGAGGAGTTCAAGTATCTTGGGGTTTTGTTCACGAGTGAGGGAAGGATGGAACGTGAGATTGACAGGCGGATTGGTGCAGTGGCAGCAGTAATGCGGTCGACGTACCGGTCTGTTGTGGTAAAGAAGGAGCTGAGCCAAAAGGCAAAGCTCTCGATTTACCGGTCTATCTACGTTCCTACTCTCACCTATGGTCATGAGCTTTGGGTCATGACCGAAAGGACAAAATCTTGGATACAAGCAGCCAAAATGAGTTTCCTTTGCAGGGTGGCAGGGTGGCAGGGTGCATCCTTATAGATGGGGTGAGGAGCTCTGTCACCCGGGGGGAGCTCAGAGTAGAGCCGCTGCTCCTCCACATCGAGAGAAGTCAGCTGAGGTGGCTCGGGCATCTGTTTCGGATGCCTCCTGGACGCCTACCTAGGGAGGTGTTCCAGGCATGTCCCATCGGGAGGAGGCCTCGGGGAAGACCCAGGACACGCTGGAGGGACTATGTCTCTCGGCTGGCCTGGGAACACCTCGGGATCCCCCCGGAGGAGCTGGAGGAAGTATCTGGGGAGAGGGAAGTCTGGGGTTCTCTCCTAAAACTGCTGCCCCTGCGACCCGGCCCCGGAAAAGCGGTTGAAAATGAATGAATGAATGAATATGCATTTATCTATAAATTTGTTAATATTTTATATTTATAATATTTTCCAGTGGGATTATTATGTCATTTGGAGTGCTTCATCGGAGTGGGAGGAGCTTTAAAAAAAGAAATTGTATATTATTAATGTATACACACACACACACACACACACACACACACACACACACACACACACATTGTGATTTTTTTCTTTATGTAATTTGAATACTGAATCGATTGTGTATTCAAATTAGACAAAGAAAGAAAGAAAGAATCCTCTGAGACCTTTGTTTGTTCTGTATTCAAATTCAGTAAATTAGATAGAAGGAGAAAAATAATAAGTGTTTACAGGTGCATGTATGTATGTATGCTGCCAAAGACGCTTAATTTGGACAAAGTTCATCTTGAATATAACTTTAGTGCCATCTTAAAAAAATATATTTTACTACTGTCACATAAATTCCAATCATAAACCAAAGCATAGAAGAAACTCCAATTCTGGTTAACATGTAAAGTTGGAAAGATGTTTTTGCACAGCTGAAAAAATAGAATTGTTTCAAAAATCGAATTGTGAATCCCAGAATTGTGATTGGATTGGATTGTGAAGTCCCTAAAGATTTCCACCCCTAATGAGGCTGAGAAATTAATTACAGACTTCTGTAATTTTTCTGTCCCTTTAAACGTTTATCAGTTACTGTTAGCTTCTCTGTGTAGAAAATGAATTGAGTTATCACTTCCAGAATGGATTGTTATAGTCATTTACCTGACTCTCTTGGCCAGTAAAGACTCCAGATACTCTTTAGCAGACAGCTGGCCGAGCAGTTTGCTGTATCCGCTCGTGAACAGTCCATCAGCATGTCTGGATGGTCTAAAAGGAATAACACAAATAAAAAACACCTTTTATTTTACTGTAAGATGGTCTTCAGTGCGTTCTCGTAAACTCAAAGTTGTTTGTCCCCACAAAAGATCGTCATAATTGTCACATTTACAGCTTCTGTCTTTCCTCTGAAAATGGATCTGTAATATTTTTTTACGAGAGAGTAAATTGAAGCTGTTGCTAACGTCGTGGTGTTGTTTTTTTTTATGCACCTCTCAACGGTGTTAGTGAGTTCATACAGGAGTTTATACGCCTCCAGATCCTGTAGTGACGGATCTCTCGTCCAGTCATCCTCTCCGTCTTCATCAAGAGCACCGGGTCTGGAAAATAAGATGACAAACAGAAATCATGCATGTGAAATATGATTTTTCAACCATAGGGTATTTGTTGCGGTGATTTTGTACATGTACAGTCACAATTATTCGCCCTCCTGTGAATTCTTTTTCAAAGATTTCCCAAATGATGTTGAACAGATTCAGGAATTTTTCACAGTATTTCCTATATAAATTTTTTTCTTCTGGAGAAAGTCTTATTTGTTTTATTTTGGCTAGAATAAAAGCAGTTTTTAATTTTTGTTTAAATTATTTTAAGGTCAATATTATTCGCCCCCTTAAGCAATTTTGTTTTGGATTGTCTTCAGAACAAACCACTGTTATACAATGACTTGCCTAATTACCCGAACTTTACCCTAATTAACCTAGTTAAGCCTTTAAATGTCACTTTAAGCTGAATACTAGTGTCTTGAAAATTATCTAGTCCAATATTATGTGCTGTCATCATGGCAAAGACAAAAGAAATCAGTGATTAGAAATGAGTTATTAAAACTATTATGTTTAGAAATGTGTTGGAAAAATCTTCTCTCCGTTAAACAGAAATTAGGGAAAAAAATATTCAGGAGGGCTAATAATTCTGACTTCTTCAACTGTGTATATATATACAACAATTGAAAAAGAAACACAGAACCTCCATTTCAAAGTACACTCAAAAAGATTTTCCTGCTTGTTCAAACTACTTATTTAAAATGAGCTGAATTAACACAATTCTTGAGATTTTGTTTGTGACAATTGTTTTCATGTTCAATCCACTTAAATTTGTAAAAACAATTAAGTTAACTTAATCGATTTGTGTTGGAGGGACAAGAATTGTGTGGAACCCAGTATTTTTTTTACAGTGTAAAAATGTATTGTTGTTTTTTTAATAGTGTAACATTATTTTCCTGACAGCTAATTAATACAATTTAACACCTTCATATATAATAACATTTGTAACTGCTGAGTAAATTACAATAATGGAAAATTTGAATAAACATCATTTTTTCATGAAAATAATCTCAAACCTCCAATAAAATGGGTTTCATTTGAAATAAATTACTTCCCATTTAGATGTTCTGGTTAATACTCATTTTATTTATGATGCACTGTGCGTTACATTTTATTTATACAATCACAAAACAATTGTGTGCTTAGAAATTAAATTAAACTGGACATATTCAAGATCAATACATATTTTTTGTTGTAGCACCTCAAAAGCAACAAGTGCTGACCAAGGTGCTGAATAACCAAACATCAAATCTATAAATTAAGAAAGCATTAAAACAATGTAGAAAAAAAATGTAGTAGATAATGCAAAAACCTCAACAAAAAGAGGAAGCACAGAATACAACATAAAAGTGCTATAAAGCTGAATAAAAGGCTGAGAATAGAAAAAAAATGGGTAACACTTTACAATAAGGTTGTATTAGTTAATTTTAATTAATATATTTACCAACATGAACAAACAATAACCTTAATTGCTTAATGTTAGTTAATAAAAATAATGTCAATCGTTGTTGATGTTAATTCACAGTGCATTAACTAATGTTAACCAGCATGAATTCATATTTTAATAATGCATTAGTAAATGTTAAACTATGATTAATAAATGCTGTATAAGTTTTGTTCATTATTAGTTCATGTTAGTAAACACATTAACATTAACAAGCCTTATTGCAAAGTGTGATCATAATGTTTTAATGATTTAAAAGAGGATAACGTGATGAGTTGATGGTTAAAAGCAAGCATAGGCATAGGATCAAAAACTAAAAAAGCTCTATATTTTAATGTACAAAAGAAATTGAATCCAAAAATAACCTAATTTGCATCACGTTTATTGTTTGGATGCTTGAAAATGCTTTTTTTCTTGTCTTAGACTTGTAATATCATACAAATACTGCGCCTTAATTTTGATTATAGGATACACTCCTTCCTCTCTTATGCACCAGGCACTTTGTTAGAAACACTTCTATGTTTCTGCTTGTACGGATAGCTCTTTTATATTTATATACTTTATACTTTTTTATTTTTCTACAAGCACATACTCTATTGAAAGTCTTTAAATAGTTTATTTATTATTGTTGTCATTATTTTTAAGGTCACGAGTGGTTGTGTAAGCATTTCACTGCATATCAGACTGTGCATGACTCTGTATGTGACCAATAAAATTCGAATTAGAATTTGATTAAAGCATTGGGTTTGATTAAAGCATTGAGTCACAGATAATAGCAGTAAATGAATTGTGTTTTGTGTCTCACCTGATGTCAGGATATGCAGAGATGGCAGGCAGTGCAAGAGTCCTGCAGCAGAAAACACTGCAGACGGCCACCAGCAGGAGCGTCTGACAGCTGCTCAGAGAACTCATGGCTTCAGCAGATCTTCAAAACAGGTCAGAAAAAACATCTGCATTAGACTCAATACTCACACTCACTTATGCTTTCTTTCAATGTGTGCTTTTGTCTTTTTTGCATAACTGGCACTTGATGAATAATAAGTATATGAGCTTATTTTGTCTTTGTGTGCTATTCATTTGTCAAGATTTTAGATTAAAGTAATATAAAAATGCAAGGGAAATGAATTGTATGCACACTATAACTAGTTGTTGTAATATAGCTTTTTCAGTATGTTTTAAGATGTGACAAATGCATTTATACCTGTGTAGTTTCTCAAAAAACATTGTGTTATAACTATTTGTGAAAAAAATAAAGATTTCTTTTTAAAGTTAGCATTTATTCATTCATTCATTCTCCCTTGGCTTAGTCCCTTTAATCATCAGGGGTCGCCACAGCAGAATGAACCGCCAACTTATCCAGCATATGTTTTACAGCTGCCACCCAGTACTGGGAAACATCTATACACACTCATTCACACACATACACTATGACCAATTTAGTTAATCAATTGTCCTATAGCGCATGTGTTTGGACTGTGGGGGAAACCGGAGCACCCGGAGGTCAAACTCCACACAAAAATGCCAGCTGACCCAGCCGGGACTCGAACCAGCGACCTTCTTGCTGGGAGGCGACAGTGCTAACCACTGAGCCACCGTGTCGCCACTATAATGTACAAATAATTTACATAATTATAAATATATGCTGGATAAGTTGGCGGTTCATTCCATCGTGGCGACCCCTGATAAATAAAGGGACTAAGCTGAAGGAAAATGAATGAATGAATAATTTACAAATATTATACATTAATTGTAATAATAACATTTATATCAATGTCTGTATAAAATAAAATAATTTGGTTCAATTTATAAACTAATATTTTATTTGACTTTTTTTTTTAACGATATCAAGATTTTAGATTAGAAATTAAAACGCATCTCTGGAAAAGAGGCACTGTTAATCTTGATTAAGAATATATTTGTGTAAAAAACAAACACACTTATAACTTCTATTCTATCCATTAATTTTTGTATGAGCTTATTTTGTTTTAATCCCCAATATTAAATGGACTGACGCAGTTTTAATTTACTAGAACTTCTATGTTAAGCTGCTTTGACACAATCTACATTGTAAAAGCGATATAAATAAACATGAATTGAATTAAGATTTTCCATTTATATAAAAATGCAAAGGAAAATACACTGCAATTGCCTTTTAATCATCTTTTAAGTTAATTTTAATGAGAAATAAATTATTTTAAAGAATTACAAATATCTCATCTAGTTTCTCACATAACAGTACACACCCAATCTATATATATTTACTTGAACATATTTGTATTTAATCATGCAAAAATGTTTTAAAAGTTTGCATTTATATAAAAATATTAATATTAATTTTACTTACAGTCAAGTTGTGTGGTTGGTATGTGATCTCTGTCCGCTGACACCTGTTGGGATGAAGAATAGTTTCCTCAGCTCAGTTCAGTCTGTCTGTGTGTCTCTCTCCTGACCGCTTGCTTTTATACACTTGATTATTCACTTTACTGAAGATCCCTCAACGTCTGTCCTGCGTCACGGCGGTCCCGGTGGGATACACCTAAACGGTGATCTGGCGGTCATACTTCAATTGTGTTTCTCGGAAAGATGTGTTATTGCTGACTCATTTTTCTATATGTTGCTTAAATGACACTTGGTATGTTTTTGTAGGTTTACAGTGCTTTTCTTTGTGTGTGTGTGTGTGTGTGTGTGCGTGTGCGTGTGTGTGTGTGTGATTTGCAATACTTAAATATATTTTTGAAAGTCAGATGTTCATATTTCAGCGTGAGACAGTCTCTGGTAGTAATCCGGCATCTTCATTAGATTGTGAAAAGTATGACGTGATGTAAGTTGTATGAGGGTCATTATAGAGGCATCGGCCAATTGTATTACAGAATTCTGCAGGTCTTCTAATCTAATATTTGTCCACCCACACTGTATTCAGGTCAGTGTACAGTAAGAGGTCAGTTCAGGTCTGAAGCATACTAAGAAAATATACAACCAAAATATGCATGGTTCTGTAAAAGAAAACTTTGATTTATGTGCTGGTTCATTCAAAGCTTGTTGCCAGGGTGTTGCTGTGTTGTTGCTGACTAATGCATTCCAACACTGTTTTTATGGTGGTCCATGTGTTCTTTTTGAGAGTTATGGTGTCCTAGGTGGGTTGCTATGTGGGTTTTTAGTGTGCTGTTATGATGTTGCATGTGTTTTAATGAGTTGCTATGGTGTTTCAAGTGCTTTAGTACAGTGGTCCTCAACCACCGGGCCGCGGACCGGTACCGGTCCGTGGATCAATTGGTACCGGGCCGCACAAGAAATCATTAATTATTTCCATTTTATTTATTATTAACGATCTTTTATTTTTAAAAATCTTTTATTTTGAATAATGAGCGTATTCTCTCGCTTACATCTCGGTCACTTGAGCGTCCAAATTTAACCCACAAGCAGAAAAATGAGTAAGAAATGTACGTCTTTGAAAAGTTTCTTTGCGAAGGGGAAAAGGCCCAGTGAAGGACCCTGCGAACTGCCAAAGAATGGATCCGCAACCCATTTGTCAACAAATCAGGTGAATCCACCATGTCTGTGCAAGAAGATCAACTGCTGGAGATCGCAAATGACGGTCGTTCGCATATCGTGTCTTTTCTAGAGTTTGCGCAAGTTCATCATTTCAAATGGAGGCTTGCGCGCTGTTGAACGAAGTTGAACGAATCCCGCGAGCGCACCACAAGTCACGTGACAAGAACTAACCCATCGGCTTCAGCTTGTATGGAATATACACATTTTGGTCGACCAATTATCTCAGACAAACACAGAACACCCAAACACTGCAGTGCTTTGTAATTTTCTCCATAAATAAAACTTGTATCAGAGTGACAGCGATGTTTTGTTTAGTGGGCTGCTATTGTGTTCCAAGTGTTTTAGTGTGCTGTTATAATGTTCCAAGTGTTTTAGTGTGTTATAGTATTTCAAGTGTTTTAGTGAGTTGCTCTGGTGTTTAAAGTGTTTGCTATGGTGTTCCAA
>CAIGQV010000990.1:1531492-1541650 GCA_903798115.1 Danio jaintianensis
TGTGTGTGTGTGTGTGTGTGTGTGTGTGTGTGTGTGTGTGTGTGTGTATGTGCATGTGTATATGTGCATGCAGACAGTGTCCTCTAGATGTCAGTGTTGTTCAAAGCAATTTCATCACTGTTTTCTTCACGCTTGTGATGTTAAGAATTCCAGCCTGGATCACAAACATCAGTTTCATACAATCACACAAATCATAAATAATAGTATTAGTAACTGATATTTGTTTAAATCACCAAACCCTCACAATTAATGAGTAATAATACAGTGTCCTTTTCTTTGTGCGTACTCTAGTTCAATATCAGATGATGCAGCATTGAGTTTGGTCACCTATGCATTGATCAACTGCATATGCATTGAAACAGTGTGTGTTGGACAGTGTCCCACGTACAGTATAGATCATGTGCATCCCATAGTGCTGAGTTTAATCCCCTCTTTGGGAATTATCAGGGCGTTTTCCATCTGCCGGAGCTGGAGGAGCAGTCAGTGTCTGGAGCAGCACTGGACCAGCACAGATAAGCAGCTTTCAGACGAGAGAAGCGTCCATCTGCTGGACACACTGACCACCAGACCTTTTCTGTAGTAAATACTAGAGGTGTGTAGTGCTTGAACAATCCACAAAGCTGATGTTATGGAGTAGGCATGATATTGGAAAAAATTACGATATTTTGTTTTTCGGCGATATACTGTTTTTTTTACTAATATTTCCCAAATAATGTTTAACAGAGCAATTAATTTTTCACAGTATTTCCTATAATATTTTTTCTTCTGGAGGAACTCTTATTTGTTTTATTTCGGCTAGAATAAAAGCAGTTTTTACATTTTTTAAAACCATTTTAAAGGTGCTGTATATAAGCTTTTGACTCTTCTAAAGCATAAAAATACCATAATATGTTTGCAGATATTTCAGAAACATGCTAAGTGAACATACTTGTTTATCTGAAAAACAATGCTGGAGTCAAATCTTCTGCTTTGTACATGTGCGTTACGTGCTAGAATGGCTGTCTTTGTTTTGGTTCCCTTTAACCCGCCCACTGCCACTTTTTAACCAATTATATTTCAGCACCCCGGGTTGCCTTGGTGCAAAACAGCGTATTTCATTCATTCAGTCATGAAGGCTCTCAAAGTATGCATCCGTGACCGAAATGCGACCTCCGGTGGACAGTAGCAGACTCCGAAATGAGACGCAGATTCAGAGTTCCACATGAGGTTATTAATTAGCAAATAATATAAATATTATGAACGTAAACATTAGGTGAGCAGGTTACATTGTAACCCCGTGTCCTAACAACACGCTAAGTGACGAGATACGCAGTGATGAGCAATTTGGCTGTTTGCACCAGACGAAACACGACAGAAATTTAAATACAGCCATTCAGAAGCACAGAATATGCACTCACTCACGAAATAGTAAGGTTTATAATCTAATCAATACATATTAAACCTCTTTAACATTATTAAATGTAGATGCTGAATCACTGATATGTGTTGGTTTACACCCAGTCACAGTCCTAAAGTTCAATTTCAAAGGGTTTATTTTATTTTCCAGATCTGAGGTGAACTATCTGCTGCTGCTTTCAGTAGTATGGCAATAAATGTCATGTAAAATGGCATTCAAACTCACATTGTTAGCATTTAACACTGAATAAAGCACATGAGGTGATCATTGGCAGTTTTCTGTTGTTCACCTGTGAGAAATAGAAGCCATTTCTAGTTTATCAATTCCAGGTGTTGGTTAGGACAAAAACTCCTTTTAATATGGAAAATATTCCTTCTATCGCATGCTGTTGCTTTTATTTAGAACACAACTTAAATCAGCCTTTAGGCTCGATAGTCAGGCACACTCCTGTTGGTCCTCAATCTGGCAACCTGCTCTTGCACGTGTTTTGATCCAGGAATGCAATACCTAGCTCAACCACTGGGTGTCAAACTTACATACTGCACCTTTAAGATCAATGTTATTAGCCCCCTTAAGCAATAGGGCAATTGGGAAATAAAAAATGAAATAAACAGCTCTTCATAGTTTTCGGTGGAGCCTAACAGCATTGAGGTTCAGAAACACTATAATAATCAAATGTAAATGAACACAGTATAGTCTTCATTGTATAAATAATTCAACAATTAATCTTTGTTAAAGTGGCAAACTTTATAATTTCTTGTGCCTAAAATGGTTTAAATTAGCTTGAAATCTTACAGTCACAGGCCTTAAAAATACACTAAAATGAAAGTGTCTGACACTATTAGAACCTATTAGATTAGGTCAAGTTTTATTTGTCCAACATGACATTGCAGATTTTGCCATTGCAATATCGATGCTAAAACGATCAATTGTGCTGCCCTATTATGGAGTATGCAAAAAACCTTTTATACGTTGAACGTACGCACATCACGGTCGTCTTCTTTTACTGAATCTTTTGGTGTTGGTAACATACTTGTGTCTATCTGCCGCAAAAACATTAAAAACATTCAGAACATCACGCGATGTCTGCAGAAGTGGTTTTTAGAGGAGACAAGCAGACGTTATCACTGTGTTTGCACTGGGTCAGTACACCAAGTACACCAAGGTACAGTACGTGATACACAGACACACACACACGAATGAACGTTATGAAAACTAATGTTTGTTGTACAGTTGAAGGTTCACTTCCATTATTCGGTGCTATCGGATTCAAATCAGAAGTAAAACGGACCAGAGTTTGCGCCAGTCGTACCCCAGACCACCTCTTTCAGGCACACTTGGGTACGGTTCGTGGGTGCGCACCTGAGTTCAGAAGACATCGTTCACACTATAGCTAAATGTACCGAACTCTGGTGCGGACCAAAAATGCTAGTGTGAAAGCACCCTTAAAGGGCCAGTTCACCCAAATGTGAAAATCCCAACACAATCTCACGGCAATTCGTAACTTTTTGATTTAGTGGCTAATTCGTACGATCTCATTCATACAATTTAGTACGATTTGCTTATCCCCCAATGTTGGGTTGGGTTTAGAGGCGGGGTTGGGTGCCACGCCTCCTTTTAAAAATGGTACATTTTCGTATGACTAAACTCGTACGAATTCGTACTAATTAGTCACAAAACTGACAAAACGTAAAATAGTTAAGTTCAGGCTGGAAAATTCAGTTTTTTTTACTCACACTTCACTTGTTTCAAACCATTATGAATTTCTTTCTTCTGTTGAACACAAATGAAGACATTTTGAAGAATGTCAGAAATCTGTAACCATTGACTTCCATTGTTTTTGTTTTTTCTACTATGGAAGTCAATAGTTACCGGTTTTCAGCATTCTTCAAATTATCTTCTTTTGTGTTCAACAGATCTGGTTTGGAGCTGGTTGGAGTACAGATGAATGCACAGACCTGAACTTCTGACCATATCTGAATTTTGTAGTGCAATCATAAAGACAATGTTAAAGCGTCTAATGTCAGAAAATATAGTAATTTTCTCTGAATATTAAGGTTTGTAAACCCCTCCCTTCCATAAGCCAGCTCTGCTCTGATTGGTCAGTTGGCCAAGTCTGTTTTGATTATTGTGTGAAATCCAACAGGAAGAACAAAAATCTGAATATTTGCATTGACAAATATTTATGATAATAATAATACACAATATTCAGGTGATGTTTGCAGTCTTAATGTAGAGGTAACCATAAATATGTAGGATATATGTAGAAAATACTTTCATTACATGTAGAAATATGTAGATTTTCATAATGTTTTATTATTAGATTTATTGTTGTTGTTGTTGTTATCATTGTTGTTGTTGTTGTTGTTGTTGTTGTTGTTGTTGTTGTTGTTATCATTATGGATGTTGTTGTTATCATTATTATTATTATTATTATTATTATTGTTGTTGTTGTTATCATTATTATTATTATTATTATTATTATTATTATTATTATTATTATTATTATTATTATGTAGTTTAGCCTTAAAAATATAACCTAGAGTTAGTGATGTTTTAGTGTTTGCTGATACACTATTATACATTTTTGTTTTGTATTTATTAGGTTTTTTATTTATTTATTTAATTTTAGCCTATATGCCATTTTTATTTACATTTATTTTTTATTTATTTAATTAGGCCTATATAGTTTGTATAATATTTTTATATTTATTTATATATTTATTTAAAACCAAGCAAGATGTTGCTTTGTCATCGATTTATTATTATTTTTTGTTTTTTTAATTGACATTTTAATAAACACATTTAATAATATTTTTTCTATACAGGTCTATACAGTTACATTTACTATATTTACAATACACACATTTTTAATTGTTTTATTTTTAATTACTTAATTTTTAATGTCACTCAGTTTAATTTAAAGTACATGAGATGTTGCAACTAGCTATGTTTTTCAATTATTTATTTGATTTGCAGAAAGTGTTTTACCATGGTTTTAATTATATTAAATCTGCCAGAAAAGTATTTTTACCTTAAATATTTCAGGGCTGTCTCCACAGAGAGTGTATTTGTCTGGTCTGGTCTGGCGGCTGCTGTTTTTGCTGTTGTGCTTGTAGTTTCATGCACTCATCTGCCTTCAGTGTCCTGATGGTTCTGGACAGAGTTCCTGTTTCAGCAGCATCTGGAACAGATGCACGGTACACCAACAACATCTTTACATGGCCACGGGTTAAAAATAGACTCCCAAATACAACAGTGAGCAAAATTACTACAGATAGGGACATCAGGCATTATTGTGTTATTTGTTAATTTGTTAAAACAGTACAGTTCTGGAATATTTGAATATTTTTTGTATAATGTCTGAATACAATTACTATTTTATTTATTTACAAACTTATTCATTAATAAATATATATATATATATATATATATATATATGTTTTGTTTCATTATTATTAATAATATTCAAATAAATAATTTATGTTTAGATTTGTTTAATTTCTGAAATAAATATCCTGTTTGCATTTGTGGAATTAATTAATTACTTAATATATTTGTTTATTTATTTATTATTTGCCAAGTATAATATTGTAATATATATATATTTTTTGAATCACATTTTTTAGTTCTACAGAGAACAGAGAGTTTCGTTTGTTTATTTATTTAAATGTTTATTTATTTTAGTAAGTCATGGATGCCCCATGGTCTTAAAAATAAACTATAAAATGATGATAACATAATTTTAAAATGAAAATTGATAGTGATATGACAAAAATATATTAAAACATATAAAATAAAATATCAAAAAAATATTTTCACAATAGTAGTATTATTTATACTAAATTAAATTTGTATAATACATAATAATAATAATGATAATAATAATAATGATAATAATAATAATAATAATAATGCAATATTATTGACCACCTAATGTTATTTTTATTTATTTTTTATTTTATGTAAAGGAAAATTGCTTTTCAGCATTTATATAATATATATTATTTTTATCTGTTTTATTCTAATTTTCATACCTTATTTATAATTTCTAAAGAGTGTTGTTAATATTTGCAAATCTATATTTACAAAATAATATAAATCTAGATATATAATGTTATATAATATAATATAATATAATACAGCTGTATTTGTCTACCATATTTTAAAACACTGTTAACCTATTCAATTAAATTCATCTTTATTTCTATAGCGCTTTTACAATGTAGATTGTGTCAAAGCAGCTTAACATAGAAGATTATAGTGAATTGAAACTGTGTCAGTCCAGTTTTCAGAGTTTAAGTTTAGTTCAGTTCAGTGTGGTTTAATTTTCACTGCTGAAAGTCCAAACACTGAAGAGCAAATCAATTGATGCGCAGCTCCACAAGTCCCAAACCATGCAAGCCAGTGGCGACAGCGGAGAGGAACGAACTTCACCAATTGGCGAAAGTGAAGGAAAAAGAACCTCGAGAGAAACCAGGCTCAGTTGGGCACGACCATTTCTCCTATGGCCAAACGTCTTGTTTGGCCAACCTACTTCAGAATAATCTTAGACGGTTCCTTTTTTATTTCTGAAGATCCTAAAAGTGCTGTTTGCCTGTGCGTAACTGCTTTTTAGGGTTGTTAGGTTTATTAAGTGCTTATTGTGTCGCTAATGTTCATTCTTGTGTGTTTTTCTGCTCTATGAGCTCATGTGGTTTTTGTTCCTATTGCCTTTTGTATGGCGACAGGCTTCATTAGATCCATTTTCTTACCCATCATCCTCCCCTGCGCCGCAGTCAGCGGTCTGTCCATGTTAAACTCTCCTCATATACGTTGTTCAGGCTCACTGAGCATTATAGCGTGTTATTTTTAGCCTCCAGTGATTACAGAACTCCCATGCGTTACATGTTTTCAAACAGTAAAGGGAGCGGCGCTCAGATTAAACAGCATCTCGTTCTACAGCAGACGGGATTATTGCATAATGTCGTATAGACTTTCAGTCGCAGAGACTAACATTTGGATTCCTGCATATTATTTCAGTGCAAATCCTTGTAATCTAATATCCAGTGGTTTTTTGACCAGTGGAGCGCGGCCCGAAAGTGGGTCACAGGTCTGTTCTGACAGCAGGGACTAAAACAGTCGTGAACGCAGATAATAAATGCAACTAACCGTATAATTGTGCATAGTTAGTCGGGCTCTATCCTTTCTGGGATGAAGAAAAAAACAGAATGGAGTCACGGAAATCCACATGGAGACGAATTTTTTGGACGAATAAATTAAAAGTGTGAATATGAAACTGCAAAGTGATTATTTAAAGGGATAGTTCACCCAAAAATAAAGTGCTGTTCATTTAGGCCATAATAACACATGCTTTTCAGGTCTGAAAACACAAGCCGCACTGCAACGACTTTTTGATTAAAGGGGTGGTCCACTACGATATCATATTTTAAGCTTTAGTTGATGTGTAATGTAGCTGTGTGAACATAAACAACATCCCTGAATGTAAGACGCTCAAAGTTCAATGCAAAGGGAGACATTGGCTTTTAGAGAGTTAG
Organism: Danio jaintianensis; assembly: GCA_903798115.1. Taxonomy (NCBI): domain Eukaryota; kingdom Metazoa; phylum Chordata; class Actinopteri; order Cypriniformes; family Danionidae; genus Danio; species Danio jaintianensis. Next base: position 1,538,426 of record CAIGQV010000990.1, read on the forward strand.
CTTAGCAAAGCCTACAGCGAACGAAATTGGGGACTACAAAAAATACATCTGGGCTAGTGAGATCACAAACACTTCAGGTTACGCACATTCACCTCATGCACACACCCTGCGCATCGAAGGGGCGTGGCCAGAGGTGCTGTAATGTTAAAGCAGTGAAAGCTAAAATGCCGTCCAAACGCTGCTATTTCCACAGAGCTTGTTCTGTTTCTGTATTTGGGCTTCCAAAGGACACGACACAAAGAGAGAAGTTTAATTTGAATTATGTTCCAGAGAATTATATAAAAAAAGATATAATGCTAGCATTTGACAAAGGAGAACTTCCAGAATCTCTCCCAGTTCAGTGCTGGATTCGGTTAAAACTCCTCCAACAGACGAAGCACAGTTTCTAGCGTTAACGAGGACGTAAACAAGGATGTAAACAATGGGAAATGCTGTTTGGCACCACTAACAATTTAGCTACAAATTCATATTCATCAGTCAAACCGCTGTAAACAGCCACAATCTTCAGCAGCGCTGCAGTGTCTCTTTATGCATGTCTCTCTATGCAGCTGCTTTCCGAGCATTCTACATCTCAAATAACAAACTCGCAAAAGATATGGGAATGTTTTTATATTGCTTACACATGCTTATTCCGAATATATGTGAAAGACACTTGTCAGATTTTATTTTAGAGAGCAGGCGTGAGCTATGTGCTCTTCATTTCTGTCTGATTCAGGCAGTTAACAGCTGCTCTGAGCCCCTTACTGGACTGTTTACACAGCGCAAAAACGCGCGCTTATAGGGGAGTGACGTGGAGCCAATCCGCGAATCACAGCACATTATGTTAGCGGACCAATCAGAGCCTGTTGATGGCAGGCCTTTCAGAGGAACTAGGAAATATGTCGTTTGCATGTTAGCTGAGTAGCTGTATATAATCAAAGTAAGATATATGAAAAAAATAATGTGATTTTCTACAAATGAAGCATGAGCACACATTGCTTTGCATCTTATAAACATAACCAAGCCTTAAAAATACACTGTGGACCACCCCTTTAAAGTACACATGAAATCAAACATAGTGATTTTGCAGCTCACATTGCTAGTTTTGTGGTGAACAATTCATCTGTGCGTGTCATTAAGAAAAAAATAGTAGTTTGCCCTTGTGATCTTTAAATGAAATCTGAAAATGCACTTCCTGTTTGTTTTCAGTAAAATTGTCAGATTAGGTCTGTCTGAGGTATTGGGCGTGGCTAACATACATAACCACGCCCCTCCAGCTGTCAGTTTTGACAACAAACAGAAATGGTGAGCAGGAGTAGTCTGTTAGGTTGTAATAACTCTCCCTAAACCCTTTTCCCCATCTTTCTGAATGAAATGCCTACTTTACTACATCCAATCAGCTCGCAGTACACAAAACAAGCCACGCCCACTGTTTTCTCATTTAATATTCCGTTTCTCTAGGAACTGCGTCACAATATGGAAAAAAAAAAAAAAAAGCGGTTGCAGTCTCCATTTGATGCAGACTTTAACTTTAGAAAAGAGCAGAGCGAAAGTGCACTAGTGTGTTGCTGCAAATATGTATTCATATGATGCGAGTGTGTATAATTTTGTCATCACAGTGACATTTTGACAAAGGATTGTTAGGTGTTGATAGTTTCAATTCGACATAGATTTTTTTTCCCCAGTGGTGTGTCTGTGCTTAATGTTGTGACGCAATGAGCCAAAGTTTTGCAAAAATTGTTCAAGCAATTGGTAAAAACTGTAGTTGTCTTCACTGCTTGTGTTGATAGCCATTAAAATGTGAAGCACGCTGCCTTTGTATGTGTGTGTGTGTGTGTGTGTGTGTGCAAGTGCTGGAGGTGAAATTAAAAGGTCGTATAATCGCATTTACCCGGGGTGAATGTCAGCAGGACAAAGCAGCATGTCCTTTCTGCGTGCAGTGTTATACTTATGCTTATACTGTATGTATTCCTCTTGCATGTTTTCACTGCAGAAATACTGTATCTTACTGTTTTCTAGTAAAGGTAGATAGGAATAAAGTGATGTAATGATGACATGACAATAGCCCCTTTCACACAGCGATACCGGTAAATATCCAGAAAATTACCAGAACGACTTTACCGGTAAATTCCAAAAATCGCTGTTCACACAGACGGACGTTCCAGAAATTTTCCGGAAAAGGTCATTCACACAACCATTCCAAAATACCGGTAAATTCTGACATTATTAACGAGAAAGGACCTCTAAATGGCAGTGCTTGTCTTTGTAAACATAGAAGGGGTCGCGGGCTTTTGTTGATGGTTTCACTTTTATTTAAAGCTTTAACATTCATGCAGCTGCTTTGTCCCAGAGACATCCAAAGGCAGAATTGCGAACCGCAGCTAAACGTTTACACATTTGACGACATTACAAATTGTGTGGATGGATAAGTATTGTGAAAAACTTCGATGAAAACTTCGATATGGAGGAACACTTTCACATGTCGAGATGTACATATTATGTGTGTGTGCTGGCGCTCACCGGCTGCTTCACGTGCACACGCGTCAAGCAACTGAAGCAGAGCTTGAAGGTAAACAAACAGTTTATCATAAGCGTTTTATCGATATTTTTTTACTCAGTTGGCATTAAGAAGGAACATAGAAATGTTATCTGACTAACATCTAGCAGCTAAATGTGTCTGGAAAAACATTCAAAGGCTTTTATTTTCATAAACAGCACGGATGTAAATGCGTCCAAATGTTCTGATTGGCTGGAGTAGACGTCTCACGTCAGCGTGTTCTAATTGTGAACGCGCTCTTTCCGGCCATTTTCCTTCTGCGTTCACACAGAGCAGCATTCCGGCAAATTACTGCTAATGTTACAACTTCTCTTTCCAGAAATTTGCCGAACGAATTTACCGGTATTTTCAAAAAGGGCCCGTTCACACATGATCCCTTTCCGGAAAATTGCCGGTAAGGTAAGGTCTGTATGTGTGAAAGGGGCTAATGACACTGGGACTTGTGTTCAGATGAATCTGACTGAATCATGAATACATGAGTTGCTCGAGTCTTTGGAGTGGTTGTTAGGGTGTTGCTGTATGGTTGATGGTGTTTCGAGTGATTTGTTGTGTTGATTTTTGGTTGCTAGGGTGTTGCCATGTGGTTGATGGTGTTCTAACTGTTTTTGTGTGTTGCTATATGGTTGAAGGTGTTTCGAGTGTTTTGTTGTGTTGCTTTTTGGTTGCTAGGGTGTTGCCACGTGGTTGAT
>CAIGQV010000990.1:1579450-1592195 GCA_903798115.1 Danio jaintianensis
CACACACACACACACTATGCTCTCCCATACACAATCAAACACATACACACACACAGAGGGGATAAGATGCTCTCCCATATACACACACACTCACATACACACAGGCGCGCACACACAGGGGAGGAAGATGCAGTCTCACACACACAAAGGGGATAGGATGCTCTCCCATACACACACATACAGGGGAGGAGGACAGAGACTCGCGCACACACACAGACGCACACACACAGGGGAGGAGGACGCAGTCACACACACACACATACAGGGATGGAGGGGATTGGGACAGTGTGTAGTGTATTGTCGCATTATTGCTACTGTCACTAAATTGGTTCCCCATAATCTGAATTTATCATGCTAAATCACTTCCGCTTTGTTCGTTTCAGTGTGTGTGTGTGACCGCAGGGCTAAAGCTGTTGTTGCCACACATGGTGTTGTGTTGCTGATTAAATATTTGTCATCAGCCACTCAGGTCAAGAACACAAACAAACAGGCAGAAACATCAGCAGATTAACACATTAGCAAACATTCTGCCTTCAGATGTGTCCAGCTCGCCTCTGTTTCAGATCATTTCAGCTTATTACAGTCTATTTTATATTGTTACAGCGCTTTATAGAAATGCTGGAAAAAAGTCATCTAGCTTATTACTGTGTTTTTGTCTTGTTTCCTATTTAAATGTTATAAAATACTTAAATCAAGGCTTTTAATTGAGAAGCAAAATGAAAGATATTCATTCATTCATTTTCTTTTCGGCTTAGTCCCTTTGTTAATCGGATCTTCACAGCGGAATGAACCGCCAACTTATCCGGCATATGTTTTATGCAGCGGATGCCCTTCCAGCTGCAACCTAGTGCTGGGAAACACCCATACACACACATACACTACGGACAATTTAGCTTACCCAATTCCCCTATAGCGCATGTCTTTGGACTTGTGGGGGAAACCGGAGCACCCGGAGGAAACCCACACCAACACGGGGAGAACATGCAAACTCCACACAGAAACGCCAACTTACCAAGCCGGGACTTGAACCACCGACCTTCTTGCTGTGAGGCCACAGTGCTAACCACATGACTTACTTTACTTTACTTTGCATCTTAATTTAATGAGTGTTTTGTTTTTTGTTTTGTTTTGTTGAACACAAAAGAAGATATTTTGTAAAATGTTAGAAATTGGTAACCAAGGACTTCCATAGTATTTGCTTTTTTGATTACCAAGTCAGTGGTTACAGGTTTATATCATTCTTCAAAGTATCTTTATACACTGTAAAAAATGCTGGGTTCCACACAATCGATTTGTGTTGGGGCAACATGAAGGGATTAAGTTAACTTATTATTTTTTACTAATTTAAGTGGATTGAATATAAAACAATTAAGTTGTCCCCCCCAAAGCACTCTACAATTTTGTTGTTTCAGCTCATTTCAATTATGTAGTTCAGGGGTGCCCAAACTTGGGCCGACGACCTGCGAAGTTTAGTTCCAACTCCAATCAGACACACCTGGGCTAGCTAATCAAGCTCTTACTAGGCTTTCTAAAAATATCCATGCAGGTGTGTTGAGGCAAGTTGGAGCTAAAATCTGCAGGACAACGGCCCTCCAGGACCGAGTTTGGGCACCCCTGATGTAGTTTAAACAAACAGCAAACAATATTTTTTGAGTGTATCATCACAAAAAACAAAACTCTAACTGTTTTGGAACAAGTCAAGGGTGAGTAAATGATGACTAATTTCTTTTCATTTTTTTGGTGACCTGTCCCTTTAAGAATGCTTAAATATTTGTCTAGAACTACACCAGCATTATACACTAGTCTCATCCCTGCCTGAATTGCTGGAATGTTCCACAATTTGAAATAGTATGGCTTTTATTCTTTATTCTTCATTTATGTTAAGCTGCTTTGACACAATCTACACTGTAAAAAGCTCTATAGAAATAAAGATGCAATGAAAATTATTTGTTATTTATAATACACTGGAAAACAAGATAAAAATAATTACAATAAAACACAATTAAAATAATAATAATAATTATACGAAAATGAAAAATAAATAAATCAGTGCATCATTAGTACACACTGTGATTAAATCTTTCGATGCGAGATTAGTCATAAGTTAAGCAGACAGGCTCTTCATGTGATTTGCATGTAATCCGGCAGTGTTGCAGTGTGTGTCGTGCTCAGCTGTTAGTGTGTGTATTAACCTAAAGACCAGCATACAGTGAGTGCTGTCATTAGGATGTTGTCACATCGCTTAATTGGCTTTGGACCTATAGGCAGTTTAGCACTTGGTTATATATATATGTGTTACTATGCAATTTCACAGCCACAACTCAAAACACAGAACGTTAAAGGTGCTGTATGTAAGTTTTTACTCTTCTAAAGCATAAAAATACCATAATATGTGTGCAGATATTTAAACATGCTCAGTGAACATACTTGTTTATCTAAAAAACAATGCTGAAGTCAGATATTTTGCTTTGAAAATGTGTTTTCTGTGCTAGAACGCTGTCTTTGTTTTGGTTGTTTTAACCCGCCCACTGCCAGTTTAGCCAATTATATTTCAGCACCCCGGGTTGCCTTGGTGCAAAACAGCGTATTTCATTCATTCAGTCATGAAGGCTCTCAAAGTATGCGTCCGTGACCGAAATGCGACCTCCGGTGGACAGTAGCAGACTCCGAAATGAGACGCAGATTCAGAGTTCCACATGAGGCTATTAATTAGCAAATAATATAAATATTACAAACGTAAACATTAGGTGAGCAGGTTACATTGTAACCCCGTGTCCTAACAACACGATACGCAGTGATGAGCAATTTGGCTGTTTGCACCAGACGAAACACGACAGAAATGTAAATACAGCCATTCAGAAGCACAGAATATGCACTCACTCACGAAATGGTAAGGTTTATAATCTAATTAATACATATTAAACCTCTTTAACATTATTAAATGTAGATGCTGAATCACTGATATGTGTTTAGTTCTAAAGTTCAATTTCAAACGGTTTATTTTATTTTCCAGATCTGAGGTGAACTATCTGCTGCTGCTTTCAGTAGTATGGCAATAAATGTCCTGTAAAATGGCATTCAAACTCACATTGTTAGCATTTAACACTGAATAAAGCACATGAGCTGTACCTGAGGTGATCATTGTCAAAGTTTTCTGTTGTTCAGCTGCAAGACATAGAAACCGTTTCTAAAATATAAATTTCAGGTGTTGGTTAGAACAAAACCTCCTTTTGGTCCTCTGGCCACCTGCGCTTGTGTATGTTTTGAACCAGAAATGCAATACCTAGTTCAACCACTGGGTGTCAAACTTACCTACTGCACCTTTAGCGTATTGTTAACATGAGTTTTTTTATACAGCAACTTACAGTAGCATCATCACAGCCACATAGCAACCAATTGAATTGAGAATGCTTTTTAAATTCCTGAATTTCAAGTACCTCAAATTTATACAAGTAGTAGTTTATGTACTGTGAATGACTTATTAGTTTAGTTCGTGATTTTGTTAACAGGTGTCACTGATTGAGACTGGAAAATGATTCTGTCTAGCTTTTTGCACATCTCCACCTGTAAATCAGGGGCATTTCAGCATTGTTTAAAGTGTGTGTGTGTGTGTGTGTGTGTATACAGTATAAAACGGCGCTAGTTTTGGTAGTCATAATGAAATGAGTGTTTTGACCTCAGAATATCTCGTTGGTTGTGAGCAGTTGCTGTTTTTGAAGCTTTTTTTGTACTCCTGTTCTGGTGAACTCTAATGTGTCCTTCCCTCCAGCTGTGGACAGTGTGTGCGTGCGTGCGTGTGCGTGTGTGTGTGTGCTCATATGCACCTTCCATTCCAGCAGTGTTCCATGGCAGTACTATTTGTATTATACAATAGTGGTATAACAGTATACAAAAATAGTGCTTCAGTTAATGCTTTAACCTTTTTAGTATCCCTATTACTTACACAATACAATAATATCCACAATTAACAACAGATTCTCAACTATTGAATTCAGTTGCTTTTTATGTTATTTTTATAAAAATGACCTATTTATCAGTTTGTACATCTAAAAGATTATTAAATAATGTTGCTTCTGCAGTTTGTTGTTGCGATATAAGCTTATTTTCATGTCATTAACACCACTAATATGTTAAACAAAATAAAACAGTATAATGCACTATAATTTAACAAAATAGAAGGTGTCTAGTGAAATTTTTGTCATGCATTAACTGAAACAGATTAATCTCTGTATTTAAGAATAAATAAAGTGTTTATTATGCAACAATAAATTTAAATGAACTCCTGCATGTGGAATGGTAAAAACAATGCTGTTTCAAACTCATCGTCTCATAGCTTGACCACAAGGATTTACATTAAGTCTTGACCCAGTTTGACCCCATAGCTTAAGGTGGACAATCTGGCAAATGTTAAAATGGATTTTTCGATCTTTGAGATTTTCCTATGACTTCCTAGAATGTCATGTGAATTACACAGAAGTTGAAACCCGCGGTTGATTATGAAGACCTGTCACCCAGCTGTCGTACAGTGTCGTATTTTATCATTCTGATTGCTCCTCAAATCAGTTGTCGTGTAATCCTGAAGTTGGTAAGGTCATCTGTTGACCCTTGACCTCTGCACTGTGCAGACACTGGCTCCTTTGTCAAAACCACAAATCTGGGTTTAGTGTAATGCGTTTAAGACAGTTGGCCAGAGTTTGGCAGGAGCGCTGTGCCAATTGCTTTGCTTGACAATTGCTTGGCAAGATTAAGTTAGATAGATGGTTAGGTCAGCTAAGAGGATTGAAGGTTCCACATACTTGATAATGCCTTGACACCTGGAGACGGAGGTAAGGAGACAGAGAAGTCTTCTCAGTTCAGTGCTATTGATGCTGGAAAGAGTTTTAGATGAGTCAAATTCAACATTAAAGTCGTCCTGAAAGGAAGTTCAGATTGTTCATTTTTCCTCTATTGTAATGTACGTCCACTTGAAACAAATGCAAAAAATGTATGGTGGTGCATTATTCGTCCTTTGAGAATCAATTGGGTTGTGGGACGATGGGTGTTGCTAGCAAAATGTTAGCAAAAAGTTTGACAAATGGATGAAGGCAGAGTAAAATTGAGACACACCCTGAAAGCCACTGAAAGCTACGCCCTGATGATTTGACTGATAGCTCCTCCCTAAAGGACTGATTGCCTCACCCCAAATGACTGATAGCCCTTCCCTAAAGGACTGATAGCCCCTCCCTAAAGGACTGATAGTCGCGCCCCAAATGACTGATAGCCCCTCCCAAAATAACAGATAGCTCCGTCCTAAATGACAGATAGCCCCTCCCTAAAGGACTTATGCCCCGCCCTAAATGAGAAACAGCACCTCCCTAAGTGACTTATAGCTCCACCCTAAATGACAGATAGCTCCTCCCTAAATGACTAATTACCTTGCCCCAAATGACTGATAGCTCCGCCCTAAATGACTGATAGCCCCTCCTTAAAGGACAGATAGCTCTGCCCCAAATTACATATTGCCCCGCCCCTAATGACTGATAGCCCCTCCTTAAAGGACAGATAGCTCTGCCCAGAAATGACAGATCTGCCCTGATTCTGACTTTATGGTCTAAAGCATAAATCAGCATTAATATCTGCTCCACTTTCCAGCTGATTCTGTTCACCCTAGAAACTACTGCAAACATCATTTCAGCTCAACAGCAGTATGACCAGAATGGCAACACCACATATTGAAATCTGATACATGCCAATATATGCAAATTACATATATGACATACATATTTGAGTTGCACATATAAAATGTCATATATGCAACATATATTTTAAAATATTGAAAAAATTGCAATTTTATTAGAATTATCAGTGTGAATGCACTACTATTTATACTACAAAATGGTGTAGAATATGGGATTTGAGATGCGCTTATTGTGTTTTTTATTTATTGTTGCTATGCAGTTGTATAACAACACTCTAGCAACCTAAAAAAGCACAGCGTGATTCACTGCAGTATCCGGAAAGGTTGTTGTGCATGCAGGGACTCGGCTGCTCCCGCTGTTGACATGAGCTGGCCTTTGTTTCTCCAACACGCGTTTGCGGTATGCCAGCTCCATCATTCCCCCTCCACACTCAGATTCCCTTGTGTTGGCATTGTATTGCCAACAAAGCTCAGGCATGATAAATTGTTGAAGCTGGAGATTCCCTCTTGCCACGGGGAGGCTCCGTCAGAGGACGAGCTGTCAAACATGGTTGTGGGAAGGCGGCGGTGAGGAGCGAAGGCTGTCTGGTGCTGCTACTGTCTGAAGGGGATCACACATACTGGTCAAACGAGGCCACACACACACACGCACACACACACACACACACACACGCACACACACACACAGACACAGACACTGCTCACAGTGCACACAAACACACACACTAGCTCACAGCGGACCTGGACGTTTGTGCTTTTCTCAAATCTGTGACTACACGAAGGCTTAAAAAACACAAAACAAAATGATGTTTCAGAAGTTTGTCTAATGCTAATGCTAATGTCTTATGCTGGCATCCACCTAAAAAAATCCTGACAACAGCATAGCAATATATTAGAAAACAATTAAAACAAAAAACATTTAAAACAGTATTTTGTCTTGTTACATTTAAACAATATTAATTCACTAGCAAACATGCTAGTTGTATTGTAAATTGTATTGAAACATGCTAAATCTTTTTAAAAACATGCTAACAATATACTAAAACTTGTTAACATTGTGTTCAATTATGCTAGAAAGAGGCTAGCAACATGGTTAAACATGTTAAACATGGCGTGTTATCCTGCTGGAAGTAGCCATCAGAAGATGGGTACACTGTGGTCATAAAGGGATGGACATGGTCAGCAACAATACTCAGGTTGGCTGTGGCGTTGACACGATGCTCAGTTGGTACTAATGGGCCCAAAGTGTGCCAAGAAAATATCCCCCACACCATTACACCACCACCACCAGCCTGAACCGTTGATACAAGGCAGGATGGATCCATGCTTTCATGTTGTTGACACCAAATTCTGACCCGACCATCCGAATGTGGCAGCAGAAATGGAGACTCATCAGACCAGGCAACGTTTCTCCAATCTTCTATTGTCCAGTTTTGGTGAGCCTGTGTGAATTGTATCCTCAGTTTCCTGTTCTTAGCTGACAGGAGTGGCACCCGGTGTGGTCTTCTGCTGCTGTAGCCCATCCGCCTCAAGGTTGGATGTGTTGTGCGTTCAGAGATGCTCTTCTGCAGACCTCGGTTGTAACGAGTGCTTATTTGAGTTACTGTTGCCTTTCTATCAGCTGGAACCAGTCTGGCCATTCTCCTCTGACCTCTGGCACCAACAAGGCATTTGCGCCCACAGAACTGTCGCTGCATGTTCTCCCCGTGTTGGCGTGCGTTTCCTCCAGGTGCTCCGGTTTCCCCCACAAGTCCAAAGACATGCGCTATAGGGCAATTGGGTAAGCTAAATTGTCCGTAGTGTATGTGTGTGAATGAGTGTGTATGGATGTTTCCCAGAGATGGGTTGCAGCTGGAAGGGCATCCGCTGCGTAAAACATATGCTGGATAAGTTGGCGGTTCATTCCGCTGTGGCGACCCCAGATTAATAAAGGGACTAAGCCGAAAAGAAAATGAATGAATGAATGAATGAATAACTGCCGCTCACTGGATATTTCCTCTTTTTCGGACCATTCTCTGTAAACCCTAGAGATGGTTGTGCGTGAAAATCCCAGTAGATCAGCAGTTTCTGAAATACTCTGACCAACCCGTCTGGCACCAACAACCATGCCACGTTCAAAGTCACTTAAATCACCTTTCTTCCCCATTCTGATGCTCGGTCAAGACGATCTGCTGCAGTTCAAACCATGTCTACATGCCTAAATGCATTGAGTTGCTGCCATGTGATTGGCTAATTAGAAATTGGCGTTAACGAGCAGTTGGACAGGTGTACCCAATAATGTGGCCGGTGAGTGTATATCCTAAATCAGGCTAGAAGCATTAGCAACTTGTCAGAAGTGTGTTAAAAACATGCTAACTTTCTGTTTTTTCTGATAGACTGTTATGACTTTTACAACAACTTGAAACTTCACAACTGAAAGCAATTTTAAACTAACCTAAAGCTTTCAAAACTACACTTTATAAAATCTTGTTAGACTTAAAGAATTAAGTATTTTCAACTTAATGTATTGCAGTTTTCAGTAGTTAGTCATTTTTTTATGATGTTATTTTAAATGTTTTTATTTTCACAAGCCAACATCATCAGTCTAGACTTTTATTTCATTTAGTTACTATTGGAAGGTGATATAAATGTCCTTAGTTGATGTGTCAGACTGACCTGGCGAGCTCTCTGTCAGTGCATTCAGTGTTTATATTATATTGCGCTTGGTTTAGCTGTGATGAACAGAACTCATGTGTATTCACAGTTGACTGGGTGTAAGTTACATGGATAGATGACCTCAGAGATACGACATGTTTTCAGGCTCTCATCTCCCATCTGTCAATATGCTCATAAACATCTGCTCATATAGTACATCAACAAAATAACATGACATTCATTTACTCACAGTAACAGTTGCTGTATTTGATGTTTTTAGTGGTTGCTAGGAGTTGTTTATAAAATGAGACTTAATGTGTCATATCTATAATATCTTATATCAGTTTACGTATGTATATTAATACATGGAATACTATATTATGTATGGAATATTACAAATGCGGTGAAAATGCTGTTCCACACAGTGTCTTTATGCTATCCCTACACATAATGATTAGGTTAACTTAATTGTTTTTACTAATTTAAGTGGATTGAACACAAAACAATTAAGTTGTCCCAAAAAAAACCTTGAGAATTGTGTTGATCAGCTCATTTTAAATAGTAGTTTGAACAAGCAGCAAAAATAGTTATTAAAGGTGCTGTATGTGAGTTTTTGACTCTCCCAAAGCATAAAAATACCATAATATGTTTGCAGATATTTAAGAAACATGCTAAGTGAACATTCTTGTTTATCTGAAAAACAATGCTGAAGTCAGATATTCTGCTTTGAAAATATGCGGGAACGTCTGTCTTTGTTTTGGTCTCTTATACTTTCCCACTGCCAGTTTAGCCAATTATATTTCAGCACCACGGGTTGCCTTGATGCAAAACAGCGTATTTCATTCATTCAGTCATGCAGGAAGGCTCTCAAAGTATGCGTCCGTGATCGAAATGCGACCTCCGGTGGACAGTAACAGACTCTGAAATGAGACACAGATTCAGAGTTCCACATGAGGCTATTAATTAGCAAATAATATAAATATTACAAACGTAAACATTAGGTGAGCAGGTTACATTGTAACCCCGTGTCCTAACAACACGCTACGTGACGAGATACGCAGTGATGAGCAATTTGGCTGTTTGCACCAGACGAAACATGACAGAAACATTTAAATACAGCCATTCAGAAGCACAGAATAGTGCACTCACTGCACTCCAACAAAATGGTAGGCTTTATAATCTAATTAATACATATTAAACCTCTTTAACATTATTAAATGTACATGCTGAATTACTGATATGTGTTGGTTTGCACAGAAGTTCAATTTCAAACGGTTTATTTTATTTTCCAGAACTGAGGTGAACTATCTGCTGCTGCTTTCAGTAGTATGGCAATAAATGTCATGTAAAATGACATTAAAACTCACATTATTAGCATTTAACACTGAATAAAGCACATGAGGTGTACCTGAGGTGATCATTGACAGTTTTCTATTGTTCAGCTGCAAGACATAGAAGCCGTTTGTAATATAACAATTTCAGAACAATTGATTAGAACAAAAACTCCTTTTAATATGGAAAATTTTCCTTCTATCGCGTGCCATTGCTTTAATATATAACACAACTTAAATCAGCCTTAAATCAGCCTTTAGGCTTGACAGTCAGGCACACTGCTGTTGGTGTCGTCAATCTGGCAACCTGTGCTTGCATTTGTTTTGAACCAGGTGTGCAATATCTAATTCAACCACTTACATACTGCACCTTTAAGAGTGAATGTTTGTAGGTTTGCTAAGGAAAAACGTAAAAAAAAAGATATAAAGTAACAAAGTAATTTCTAGTACATAATACTTAATTTGGGCTGCACGGTGGCGCAGTGGGTAGCACGTTCGCCTCACAGCAAGAAGGTCGCTGGTTCAAGCCTCGGCTGGGTCAGTTGGCGTTTCTGTGTGGAGTTTGCATGTTCTCCCCGTATTCGCGTGGGTTTCCTCCAAAAAGTCCAAAAACATGTGGTATAGGGGAATTGGGTAAGCTAAATTGTCCGTAGTGTATGTGTGTGAATGAGTGTTTGGATGTTTCCCAGTGATGGGTTGCAACTAGAAGGTTGTCCGCTGCGTAAAACATATGCTGGATAAGTTGGCGGTTCATTCCGCTGTGGCGACCCCAGATTAATAAAGGGACTAAGCCGAAAATAAAATAAATGAATAATACTTAATTTCAGGTAAAATGAAAATACCATTCTGTGGCTCATTAAAAACATTAAAGTTATAGATTTCTCCTGTAATTCATGTTTATGAATATATCAAAGCACATTAAAATGTAATATAGCTTTCATTAATTAATACATTTTATTTTTTTATATTTATTTATTTATTTATCTGCATTAAAATATGCCATGTTTATTTTTTTCTCTAAACAATAATGACCATAATTTAAAAACAAACTACTAAAATGTCATTCAGTGTAACAATAATTTATATAGCAAAAAATCTTTATTGTTTGCCACCATTCTTCAAACTATTCACTAGGTTTTCAAATAGAATCAAATTGAGTATGATCACATATTACTTTCTATTTAAGTGAAGCTCAGAATAAGTATTGCTGATCCATCTTTTACAAACATCTGTTACACTGAACATTATATTATCCATACATCCAAGCCTTAAAGTAGAACACATGCATTTAATATGCTTTCTATGTACAAATAAAATCACTTGAGAGTGCTCCTGGCTGCAGAAACACTGAAACGATGAATGGATTAACAGACGTACGTCCCGTGGATCAGCCTATAATATCATTGTTTATGATCTTCCATCAGCGTCATTGACTGAAGAGCCGTTTTATTCCCTGCCGTGATAATCTGCATTGCTGCGGTGTGGTAATGTTAACCTTATCAGCAAACGGTTTTAATATAAGTCAAACAAATCAAATTCACCACTGATCCATTCAAAATATCTAACGTCACAAAAGATTTAATCTTTAATGCTGCTGAATGTGATATGATGAGTATTTTGCTAATACGAAGAAGTAGATTTGAGCCTGTCGTCACCTTTTCTTCCATGATTAGACTGTGTTTGTTTGTCTGCTGGAGTAAGTCCACATTTGTGGTGTTTGCTGTCAAACTCAAGGATTAAAACAAACTCAGCGTCACCAGGAATTAAAAACAAAGTCTTTGTGTGGACGCCATTTATCTGAGATTCAGAGAGCTGAGACCGTTATATCACTGTCCAGAAAAACAATTACAATAGTTAAAAATGAAATTACCATCGAAGTACTGATTTAAAATCAGAGTTCCTTTTGTCTGATTGATAGTTTCAACTTTTTTTAGCAATAAATATCGATATTAATCTTGACAAATGTTTATTTCCAGAACCTTCATCAACACTGTTCCTCAGCGGTCGAATGATCTTAAGCTTCTAAATTGTTTATAATAATGAATATTCAATTATTTGTCGTTGTTAGTTATACTACTGTTCTGAATGCTTGATTTTGATTGGCTGATGAGCATTCTAAGGTGTGCCGTTATTTTCAGATAAACGCACAGATAAAGTAGTTCCGGCAGGTTTCGAGCGCATTACATCTCCATATCACTCCGCTGAATGATTTGAGTTATTTCACAGCTACAACAGTCAAAAATCACATCAAAACACAACAGAAGGCTTTGGAGGAGATGTGTGAGAAACTAGTGCTACACACAGGAGCAGTTTGAGGACAAAAACTTGACAAATGTCTGAAATACTGAAGTGCTGTGCAGACCAGAGTAATAGCGGAATAATGCACTCCAGTTCGTTGAATTATTATAAAATAATACACATCCGAGGCTTTTCACATCAGGCTCATTATTTTCAAATAATTCAACAGCCCATTATCAATTATTCCATACATATAAAGTGAGTGATATTTTTATGCATTTTAAGTGCACTGGATTTCATTAATATACTGAAATAATGAGCCATAAAAGCCTGATGTATCCACAAAAATAAATCTACATATTTAAGATTTCTGTCTAAAAGTTTTAAAATTATACAGTCAGAATTATTAGAAAATTAAAATTTCTAAGTGATGTTTAACAGTTTTTTTCATTCATTCATTTTCCTTCGCTTAGTCCCTTATTTCTCAGGGGTCATCACAGCGGAATGAACCACCAACTATTCTGGCACATGTTTTACACAGTGGATGGCCTTCCAGCTGCAACCCAGTACTGGGAAACACCTATACACTCTCACATTCACACACACACTCATACACTACCGCCAATTTAGTTTACCCAATTCACCTATTGTGACTGTGGGGGAAACCGGAGCACCTGGAGAAAACCCACGCCAACACGAGGAGAACATGCAAACTCCACACAGAAACGCCAACTGGCCCAGCTGGGACTCGAACCAGCAACCTTCTTGCTGTGAGGCCACAGTGCTAACCACTGAGTCACCGTGTCGCCCTGTTTAACATTTTTTTCAACACATTTCTAAACATAATAGTTTTAATAACTCATTT
>CAIGQV010000990.1:1602195-1614229 GCA_903798115.1 Danio jaintianensis
AAACACACACATGCTCACACACTGATTCACAGACATACACACCAACTGATCCCACGTTGATACACACACACACACACACACACACACACACTGATACAATCACACACACTGATACACATACACTGATGCAAAAATGTACATACACACAAACACTGATACACAGAAACACACATGCGCACACACACACACACACACGCACACACACACACACACACAGTGATGCACAAACACACACAGACACATTAATACACACACAGATACACTCACACATGCTCACACACTGATGCACAGACACACACACACAAACACAGTACACTGAACTCACACACACACACAAAAACTAGACAATCATAAATACACACACATTGATACACAAGCACACACACACTGATACACAGACAGGTACAACGATACGCATACACACACACACACACACACACACACACACACACACACACACACACTGATATACAATCAAAAAATACAGACAAACTAATACACGAGCACAGATACACTGATACACACACACACACAAAACCAGTACACACTCATAAATACACACACATTGATACACAAGCACATACACACACTGCTACAAACTCACACAGATACACATACACTGATAAATATACACTGATGCACACAAAACCTGTACACACTGAACACATGCATACAATCTCTCTCTCTCTCTGTCACACACACACACACAAACACTACACTCTCATAAATACACACACATTGATACACAAGCACATAAAGACACAGTTATACACATACACACACTGATACATATACGCTCATAAATACACACACATTGATACACACACACAGATACACATACACTGATACAAACACACACACTGATACATGTACATTGACACACACACATATACAAAAACCTGTACACACTGAACACACGCAACTCTCTCTCACACACACACAGACACACACACACACAAACTGGTACACACTGAACACACAACTCTCTCACACACACACACACACACACACAAACTTGTACACACTGAACACGCATGCCCACAAAAACTAGTACACGCACACACACACACACACACACACACACACACACACACACACACACACACACAGAGACTGAGCCACTGATGCTGTAATAGATTTATATGAGTATTAAATCTGCGCTTCGTTCTTTATCTCAATCCTATTAGGTTTGTCTTGATTCTCTGGTTTAATATTCTCACTGTACTTACACAAATACACACACACACACACACACACAATGAGTTTTGTGCTTTTCTTCAGATGTTTCTGTTTGCGTTTGCTGAATAACCTTACATTGGTTTTTTGTTTTGTTTTTAAAGCCTTTTACTTCAGTTTTGCTTGCGTTTGAATATTTTTGACATTATTCAGGCAATATTTTACCCGATAATCATGCTCAAGTTATTCCAAAGTGATATTTAATGTTATTTTTCACACCGCTACAGATCGACTGTGGTTATTTCAGGAGAGAAAACTAATACAAATAAATAATAACAATTTTATTTCATTGTTTGTAAATACTTTCTATTGTATATATGTTTTGTTTTTTTTCATTTTTAATATGACTATTTTGTGAATTAATGTTTTATATATACATTTTATATCAATATTTCATTTTCCAAGCGTCTGATAATATTTCTTAAAATTTTTGAATGGGAATTGTTTTTATTACTTTAGCTTTTTACATTAGTTTTTTGCATTTCATTATGTTTTACTTTATTCAGGGAATGTTTTACCTGATAATCATGTTATTCTAAAGTGCTTTTATGTTATTGTTCACACTGCTACAGATTATTTTTAATAATAATAATAATAATAGGAAATCATGATATAATTTTATGGTTAATATGTACTTTCAATTTTATATAGATAAAATAATAATAATAATAATAATAAATTATAATATAATTATATAATTTTATTTTGTTTATTTTATATAATTTATGTTGATTTAGTTTTTTTGTGTGTAAATAATTCAGCAATATTACTATTTTTTAAAAATATTGTTCTTATGCATATATTTCATATGCAAATATTTGCTTATTTTTTTACATTATAATTATACCTGCTTATTTTTGCTGCTATATTTCTCACTTTTTAATAGGTGGAATATTTCTTGAATATTTGATTATTTATTAATAATAATAATAATAATAAATTATAATATAATTTTATTTTTAAGTTTATTTTAAAAATATTTAAAGTAAAAAATATTGTTCTTGTGCATATATTTCATATGCAAATATTTGCTTATTTTACATTATAATCATACCTGATAATCAGGTTTTTGTTTTCTGGCACTAAATACAAGTAAATAAATACATACACTCATAAATACAGGTACATACATAAATGTGTATGTTTAAATGCATAGTTTTGTTTCTTCTTTAATCAAGCCTTTTTGCTGCCATATTTCTTACTCTTTATTAGCTGAAATATTTCATAAATATTTGCACATCTCATGCACTTCTGACCCCGATAATTGTAAGGCAAGGCACGTTTATTTCTAAAGCACAATTCAAACACAATGCTAATTCAAAGTGCTTTACATAAACGATAATAATTAATAAATAATTTGTGTGTGATTTCATCAGAAAACACTTGTTTCCAGAAGGCCAGATGTACAGTATAGGGAATTATCTGTTCGCTTCACAGAACTCCATGAATAGAGAAACATAATGTAAAGATTATTGTATGTTTTGGGGCCCTTGACCCTGAAGTGTCTATCTGACCTATGCGACCCCTGTGTGCGGTTTGATTGACAGCTGCATAATGACAGGTGGCAGGCCACGCCCACTCCAGCACAGCAGTCTATTCTACACATTTCTCAGGAAAAACAATAGTGTTTAATGTCCTGCATGAGCTGATGGAACTTATTATTTGGGGATCCAGTAGATACTTTGTGTCTTCTCAATAGACTTTTTGTTTGTTTTGTTTTACGTGCATGATGTGTGTGGATAATCAGATGCTTGTTGTGTGCTTCTGCAAACACGCTGGACGCCATATTGAGGATGAGCATCATGCTAATGGTAAGAGAAACTCCTGTCTGGCAGAAAAACTCAAAGAAACTTGCATGTAATTAAACCATTGATGAAAATGACTCAGAGTGGATTGTTTCAGATGCAGAATACTTGCAAATAATTAATCATAATGCTAATCATATGTATTAGATATGAATGTTACGAGACTGGCACACAAGCTGACATATAAGGTTAATAACATGATTTGTTTTGTTTGTGTAAATAATACAGCAATATTATTATTTTGTAAAAATATTGCTCTTATGCATATATTTCATATGCAAATATTTGCTTATTTTACATTATAATCATACCAGATTTTTGCTGCTATATTTCTCACTTTTTAATAGGTGGAATATTGCTTGAATATTAGATTATTTAATAATAATAATAATAATAATAAATTATAGTATTATTTAATAGTTTATTTTATATAATTTATGTCAGTTTTTTTGTGTGTGTAAATAATTTAGCAATATTACTATTTAGTAAAAATATTGCTCTTATGCATACATTTAATATGCAAACATGATTTGTTTTTTTAAAATAAATGTTTAAAAAAATTATAATTAAAAGTAAATGGTGGTATATTTGTACAAAATTGTAATACTACAAATTAAAACAAATGTAATATCATATATATTTATACATCAAGTATATTTGCATAAATATATGTGTGTGTCATATTTAACTATGCTATATATTTTGTGAATATCATAAAATTTATATTTTAGAATATATATATATATATATACTATTTTTCATAAAACCTATTTTAAAAAAAAGATAATGTTTTAGACAGAAATATATTTTTGCTGTGGTCATTAACTTATAAGTGTGGTCTATCAATATCGGGTGATGTTTTGTACAAATGTTGAACAACTTCACTTTAAACAAAAGTTGCACATTGTTACTTTTGATCCCATGAAAGGGATGAAAGTAAAACACGGCTGGGTTAAAAGTAACACAACAATATTTGCTAGATTTACTGGCTTAATCTTGTTTATTTTAAATATATCTGACTATGACCTTGTTAATGTTCACTGCAAACATATTTTGTCCTTTATTTTTGCAAAAAATATTAAACGTCATTTTCATTTTAAAGTTCAGCTCCATCAAATGTTTCAAAAGAAACCCAACAATGCAATATGTACAATTTTTCTACAATTTTTGAATCTTTTTATTATTGGCAATATGCATTAATCGTATAAAACATCGGAAGTGAAACACTGCAAACTCTAATGTGGGAGTGAAAAATAAGGCATGGCTATTAGCAGTGGGGCATAAATAACAGTGTTACTGTCGTCCGCACAGGACGCAACTCTTGCCATTTAAACTTGCTTTACTTTTAAACTAAAAAACTCAGAGATTTCAAACTCAAGGATGTGTTATTGCACTAAATAACCTGTAGATTGATCATTAGTGTGACACATGAAAAGAGAAACACAACTGTGTAATAAAGAAAAAAGAAGCGCTACAATAATTTACTTTCTGCACTTAAAAACTGAAATTCGGACCTAACGCCCCTGAAATCAGCTGATATTTGGCAGCCTGGAAAGCAAATGTTGTCAGGGCTTCAAGAAAATCGCTTTGTTACTTTCGTCCCACGTTACTTTCTTCCCCGCTTTCCTCTCTCGATATATAGAGATATTTTTACTTTTTTTTTTATTCAATTCATTCATTCATTTTCTTTTTGGCTTAGTCCCTTTATTAATCAGGGGTCACCACAGTGGAATGAACCACCGACTGGCATATGTTTTACACAGCGGATGCCCTTCTAGCTGCAACCCATCACTGGGAAACACCCATACACTCTCATTCACACACACACACACACGCACACATACACTATGGACAATTTAGCTTACCCAATTCCCCTATAGCGCATGTGTTTGGACTTGTGGGGGAAACCGGAGCACCTGGAGGAAACACACACGAACACGGGGAGAACATGCAAACTCCACACAGAAATGCCAACTGACCCAGCCGGGGTTTGAACCAGCAACCTTCTTGCTGTGAGGCGACAGCGCTGCCCACTGCGCCACCACGCCGCCCTTTTTATTTCATTTAATTAATTTATTAATTTAGCTAATTTTAACTAAAATGTTAGGGTTATTCCTCCTAATATTGATTTCTTAAATCTTCTGAACGTGAAAAGTTGAAACGTGAGGAAAACATGGCAGCTTTTGTTTATTCATTTATGCAAATATTTAAAATTGAGAGAAAACATCATTACTAGTTAATATATTCCATTTTATATTGTATTGTTATTGTTATAATTGTGTGTTAAAACACACAAATTTTGAAAACATTACCTATTTATTTGAGTAAGTAATCCTTCAGTCGCTGTAAAGTGTGTGTTGGAGAAAGGAGTGTGTATTCTCAGATATAATGAGTTGTGTTGAATATAGTGTGTGTATGTGTGTTTCTCTCTCTGGGGTTGTGTTTGACCTGGCGTGTTCAGCAGTGTGTGTGTATGTGTGTTTTACCCTGGCGAGGTTCACACTGATCTAATGGAGGCAGCAGCGTGGCAGTGGTGTGTGTGTGTGTGTGTGTGTGTGTGTGTGTGTGTGTGTGTGTGTGTGTGTGTGCCCGCAGCAGTGTTTACGCTCACAGTGATTTTATTAAAGCAGTGTAGGTCACAGTAACTGGGCCGTTTGTGTTGCACCCTGAGCTCCGGCGGGTCCCGGGGGGCCTCGGCTCCACTGACTCACAGAACACGATGTTCAGACGCTCAGAGACCCGCGGCGGACGCACAAAGCCTGTGTGTTTGTTTTCAGCTGCTTTAAATGTGCTTTGATGCTTGAATGGCAACTCAAATATAGAGGGCCAAATGCTGAGAGTGGCATCATGTGACACAACACTATTGATACAGGTTATATTTATAGATCCCGTTGTACCAAATGAACACAAAACTAAATTATGATGTTAGGTTGTGTGTATAAATGCATTACATACTGGATAAAGAAATTTCCCGATTTGTAGTCGGCTTCAGCTTGTTCCCTTTATTCATCAGGGGCTGCCACAGCAGAATGAACCGCCAACTTATCCAGCATATGTTTTACACAGTGATATTTTACACAACAAATGGGAAACATCCATACACTCTCATTCACACACACACACACACACACATACACTACGGACAATTTAGCTTACCCAATTCACCTATAGCGCATGTGTTTGTACTGTGGGGGAAACCGGAGCACCCGGAGGAAACTCACGCCAACACGGGGAGAACATGCAAACTCCACACAGAAATGCCAACTGACCCAGCCGAGGCTCGAACCAGCGACCTTCTTGCTGTGAGGCCAGGATGGGAATAAAAAGAAGCAATTTTTTGAATATGATTTTAGTCAAAATTATTCGCCCTCCTGTGAATAAATTTTTTTCAGATATTTCCCAAATTATGTTTAACAGAGCAAGACATTTTTCACAGTATTTCCAGTATTTTTTTCCAGTATTTTTTCAATATATTTTCCAATAATTTAACAATTCTCACTAAAGCTAATTCTTAAAATAATTATTAATAAAAATGTGCTTTTGTAATATGATCAATTCTGTTTGTCTATAAATAATGCATTATTTTATTTATTATATATATATTTTTGTTTTGTTTTAGTATCTACTGAGTTTTGATACCTGTTTTATGTTTTTCAATTTGTTTTTATTTATTGATTTCCAGACTTTTATATAGGTATACAGATTTATTTTTTATTCAAAGATTATTTATGTGTGTAAGCAGGGTTCATCAAAATAAAAAAAAAAATTAAAAAGTAGGTTTGTTCTTTTTAAATACAAATACAGATTATTTTGCAGATAAATGGGCAAAATATATATATTTTTATTTTTTTTTATTTCTGTGTTATTATGGTTTTGTTACAAATTAAAATATTATCATTATGAATATGTAAATATGTGAATTCATTCATTACTGTAATGCAAAAAGTGTAGAAACTAGATTTGTAGTCCACTAGATTTACAAACACAAACAGAGCAAGGATGTTTAACAGATTCAGGAATTTTTCACAGTATTTCCTATAATGTTTTTTCTTCTGGAGAAAGTCTTATTTGTTTTATTTCGGCTAGAATAAAAGCAGTTTTTAATTATTTTAAATCATTTTAAGGTCAATATTATTCGCCCCCTTAAGCAATATTTGTTTTGGATTGTCTCCTGAACAAACCACTGTTATACAATGACTTGCCTAATTACCCTAACTTTACCCTAATTAACCTAGTTAAGCCTTTAAATGTCACTTTAAGCTGAATACTAGTGTCTTGAAGAATATCTAGTCAAATATTATGTACTGTCATCAGTGTTGGGCAACTGTAACAGCATTACTTTTGACAGTAACTAATACTGTAACTTTTTAAATATATTAACTCCGTTATCGTTACAATATGATGCATTTGTCCGTTACTTAGTAAGTTAATTAATTTTGGCTGCAGTCTAGCCTACCTCTTCCTGTTTACAGTGTCGATGCATTGTGGGATTGGTGGATGCGAACCAACCACCGTAAAGAAGACGCGTCGTGTATGAGGCGCCAGACTGGACAAACGTCAAGTGAAAGCGCAAGAGACCGGGTGCGTGCAAGAGAGGCCAAGTGTGCTCGCGAGGTAGACCGAGTGTGTGTGCGCACGAGAGAGACCGAGAGACTATTAATGTTACTATTATTAATACTACTGTTTGTTGTTTCGAATAAATAAACACACATTTTTTATTTGTATAACAAAATTGATTAGTTTAGTAGACACAGTGACATTTCTGTTATATTTCAGAACCATTATTTTAAATGTATAGTGTTGTGTTGCTCAAAAGAATTGCTGTGATTGTTTTTTTTATTGTTTTACATATTTTTATAGCTGTTATACAACAGCAGATTTTGCACTTTGAATATACACAGCTTACTTTCCATAAGTTGTTGACATACCACGTTTAATTTCCTCGCCACTGTCGCCACTGGCTTGCTCGGATCGGGACTTGTGGAGCTGTGCTTCGGTGGATTTGCTCTACAGTGTTTGAACTTCCAGCAGTGAAATTTAGACCACACTGAACTAAACTACACTGAACTTCAACTCTGAAATCTGGACTTTACTAGAACTATGTTAAGCTGCTTTGACACAATCTATATTGTAAAAAGCGCTATATAAATAAACATGAATTGAATTGAATTTGTGGTTAGTTTGAAAATCGCTCATCGATTTCATTTTTGAGCAGCTGTGATGTTTTTGTTTTGTTTAAAATGCATTAAATGTATGCTTGTCTATAATAGCAGTTTTATGATGCTGAGTTTCACCAAACTGATTCTGAATGATAATTCAGATTACCTTCATTTATTTATTTCATAAAGGTTTTGTGTTTGTGGTATATTGTTGCTAGTTTTCATCCTCAAGCTGTGAAGGAACATGTTTAAGGGTTAAATACAAACTTTTATGACGTTGAAGCAACTTCAACTTTTTCTTTCTGGATATATTATTCAGCTGGTTTATCACCTTGGGATATTTTTTATTTTTGTACTGCTGGTCTGACTTAAATAAATGAGTGTTTAAAAATTACTTTTTGTTTAAGTCTGTCTTGTGTTTTAGTTGTGAGAATGCAAATGAATTAAAACTGTGAAGCTGATCAACAGTGTATTCTCCATGCAGCACTGAAGTGACGTTATAAGGGCATTAATGGGAGCATTAACAATGTTCTTTGGAAAAGTAACTCAAAAATGACTTTTAACAGTAATGCATTACTTTTTGGTGTAAGTAATCGATAAAGTAATTGAGTTACTTTTTGAATGAAGTAACTAGTTACTATTTTTCAGTAACTAGCACAACACTGACTGTCATCTTGGCAAAGAGAAAAGAAATCAGTTATTAGAAATGAGTTATTAAAACTATTATGTTTAGAAATATATTGAAAAAATCCTCTCTCCGTTAAACAGAAATTGGGGAAAAAATATACAAGGGGGCTAATAATCCAGACTTCAACTGTATACATATATATGCAGTGTTGTTCTTCTGATGTCCACTAGATGGTGTTTATAAGTCAACCTGCTCCCGATACTCAAATAAGCTCATATAAAAGTGTGAATATCAGTCATGGAATGGCTCTGAAAGCGATTACGGCTTCATCAGTGTGTGTAAACATAGAGCGCGCAGTGAAATGAATGAGACGCCAGGCTAAAAAGCTTCCCGAGGCCGATCAGGAGCTCTGCCAAGTCTGATCAGCGGCGCTTCTGGAGACGTGACCTCTTTCTCGGAGAGAGAGAGCGAGTTAGTTTTTTTGGCCGCGGGTTTTGTTTTGATCCGTCTGTGCTTGTGTGTGCTGACAGGATCTATGAGGATTATGAGGAAACCCTGCAGCCCAATGCACACGTCCTGGCCTTTCTGCACTTCATATAAAACGCTGAAAACAGGCCGCGCTTTCCAAGAATCGACCTGCGATTGGTCCGGGTGTTTCTGCCGTTCAGTAATCTGTGTGTCGCTCCTGCTTTGCTGTCAGAAGTGGTTTGGTTGACGGTAAAGTTTGTTTGCACACAGGCTTTTTCATGCTCACTCGCAGCCAAAAACCCAGGATAAAACCCTGATCCTAAACCCTAAAAATGTAGACCTGTCATTTATTCGATCAATTCTGACTTTATTTGATCCGTTTCTGAACTCATCCTCAAAAATCAGTCTAGATTTTTTAAATGGTTGGTCGTTCGGTCTTTTGGTCTTTTGTTCAGTCGTTCGGTCATTCGTTCGTTCGTTCATTTATTTATTCATCATAAAAAAGGCTTCTCCTTCTCCTTCGCAGCCAAAAACACAGGATAAACCCTAAAAAGTGTAGACTTGTCATTTATTCAGTCGATTCTGACTTAGCTTTTTAGGGTGAGTTCAGAAACGAATGAAATCAGTCTAGATTTTTGTAAATGTAATTTATTTTTTTATTTTCATTTATGTTCATTGGTCTTTCGTTAGGTCTGTCTGTCGGTTGTTCTTTTGGTCGGTTGTTTTTGGTCGGTTGTTCTTGTGGTCGGTCATTCTTTTCGGTCTTTTCTTTTTGGTCGGTTGTTCGGTCGGTCGGTCATCATAAAAAAGGGTTCATCATAAAAAAGGCTTCTCCTTCTCCCTCGCAGCCAAAAACACAGGATAAACACTAATCCTAAACCCTAAAAAGTGTAGACTTGTCATTTATTCGAATTTGGTCGCCCACTGAAGCTAACCAGTGCTGCACCCAGTCAGTACCTGGATGGGAGACCACATGGGAAAGCTAGGTTGCTGCCGGAAGTGGTGTTAGTGAGGCCAGCAGGGGGCGCTCAACTTGTGGTCTGTGTGGGTCCTAATGCCCCAGTATATTGATGGGGACTCTATACTGCTCAGTGAGCGCCGTCTTTCGGATGAGACGTTAAACCGAGGTCCCGACTCTCATTAAAAATCCCAGGATGTCCTTCGAAAAAGAGTAGGGGGTTAACCCCGGCATCCTGGCCAAATTTGCCCACTGGCCTCTGTCCATCATGGCCTCCTAACCATCCCCATATCGTAATTGGCTTCATCACTCTGTCTCCTCTCCACCAATCAGCTGGTGTGCGGTCTGGCGCATATATGGCTGCCGTCGCGTCATCCAGGTGGATGCTGCACACTGGTGGTGGATGAGGAGATTCCCCCCAATGTGTAAAGCGCTTTGAGTGTATAGAAAAGTGCTATATAAATGTAAGAAATTATTATTATTATTATAAATGAATGAATTAAACTGGTATGTGCAGCTGTCTACAATGCTCTACATTGGCCTACCCTAATGACGAACAACCAGCTTGGACCAATTAAATACCAGTTTAGTCTGGCTATAAACCAGCTAGCAAATTCCACAACAGCCGTTCGGTCATTCATTCGTTCATTCATTTGTTTATTAAATTGTTTATTCATCATAAAAAAAGGCTTCTCCTTCTCCCTCGCAGCCAAAAACCCAGGATAAACCCTGATCCTAAACCCTAAAAAGTGTAGACTTGTCGGTCGGTCGTTCGGTCCAGATTTACTTTGTTCATTCATTCATTCATTTTCTTTTCGGCTTAGTCCCTTTATTAATCCGGGGTCGCCACAGCGGAATGAACCGCCAACTTATCCAGCATTTGTTTTACGCAGCGGATGCCCTTCCAGCTGCAACCCATCACTGGGAAAATTTACTTTGTTTATGTATGTATTTATTTTATGATGTGTTATGATTATATTACAACTTTAACCATTCATTACTATATAGGCAAAAAGTGTATAAAAGATAGATTTACTTTATGCAAAAAGCTTAATTCAGAACATGTAATTAAAAGGCTACACGCTATACTAATAATAGTAATTAAATAAAAAAAGAACCTAATTGTGCCTTTAAATTGACTTCAGCAGTATATGCAGTGTTGTTCTTCCAACACCCTGTAAAAAATATCTGTAAATAAACAGTTTTCCGTGTTTTGTGATTCATGTTTTTATTTTTCCCCATTTATTTCTGCTTTTGAATTGCATTATGAGACTTTGATCTTTCTTCTGACATCTTTTAACCTTGAAAAGTTTTAAAAAGAGACCTTTATGATCATGTGTAATAGTTTGCAGTGGTTGGTGTTGTATATTATGCTACAAACACCTTGTAATAAACTGGCAGTACATTTTCTGTTATTTTACAGACTTAATTCTCTAGATATTATTTCCTATATTATTTCCAACTACTAAAATGTCAATAAAAGTCACTTTGTTAAACTGTAGAGTTGAATTTTCAACATCAAAAGTGGACAGAGCAGAGATCAACATCCCATAATGCAATTCAACTGAAATAAACCCAAAACACGCAAACTGTTTATTAACACAAATTTTTTACAGTGCACTAGATTGTTTATAAGTCGACCTGCTTCTGATACTCGAATAATCTGGCATAAAAGTGTGAATATCAGTCAAGGAATGGCTCTGAATTATGATATACAGTTGAAGTCAGAATTATTAATAACTCATTTCTAATAACTGATTTCTTTTCTCTTTGCCATGAT
>CAIGQV010000990.1:1674713-1686046 GCA_903798115.1 Danio jaintianensis
TTTTTGTCTGTGTTTGCATGTGCATAAATGGTGGGTGCATGAGTGTGTGTGTGTGTGTGTGTTTGTGTGTGCATGTGTCGTACTGTTGTCAGTCTGAGCTCTAGGATTAAGGGTGCTCTCTGTTGGGCATTACTGGCTCAGAACAAATCAACAAATGTTGTGTTTGTATGTGTGTGTGTGTGTTTGTGTTTGTGTGTGTGTGTGTGTGTGTGTGTGTGTCTAGTTATTCCTCAATCATTCGGCACAGCTGTGATACTTGAAAATCCACAGAAGAGGACACAACGTTGTGAATCTCTTAACTTACTAGTTCTGCTGCTTACTGATAAAAGTACTTCCTCTTATCATGAACTGTTTGATCTGATTTGTTGTTGTTTTGTTTTCTGATCCAAGGTGCATCTTTGGGGATTAAAACCTTTGGGATTTCTTCAGTGTTATTATGTAGAGGTTCAGACCATCAAACTTATTTATTTCTTAATTTATTTAATTGATAGTGAATTGTGTGATGGTGGCACGTGGCTCAATGGTTAGCACTGTGGCCTCACAGCAAGAAGGTCGCTGTTTCGAGTCCCGGCTGGGTCAGTTGGCATTCCCCCAACAGTCCAAACACATGCGCTATAGGGGAATTGAATAAACTAAATTAGCTGTAGTGTATGAGTGTGTGTGTGAATGTGAGTGTGTATGGGTGTTTTCCAGTACTGGGTTGCAGCTGGAAGGGCATCTGCTGTGTAAAACATATGCTGGATAAGTTGGCGGTTCATTCCGCTGTGGCGACCCCTGATGAATAAAGGGACTAAGCTGAAAGAAAATGAATGAATGAATAATCCAGTCTTTCCGAGAGCTGTGAAAACACGGTAAAACACTCGTCCTGTCTTGAGCGGGTCGAAGGTCTCTGTCAAATCCAAATGTCATTTGTTTTGTTTTGAAAGGATTGGGACTATTTTAAAGCCTTGTATGCAAATCGCATCTCTAATAAAATGTTAGCGCATTCACAAATCGAAGTGTTTTCGACTTCTCGTTGTAATTCTCTAATCTCTGACTTGTTTTTCAATCATAAATATACTAGATTACAGGCTGGGGAATATTCAAATCTCATCAACAATTGTGTTACGTGTGTGTTTTGGCAAATTTCTGAAGCTCATTATTTGCGATTATTACTGTAATCTGGTTTGCTTTTTAAGAATTAAATCTTCTGGAAGGAGACCAAATAATGTGGTGGTGGTTTTATTTATAATGTAAGAAAGTTATGTTTAACAATGTTTTTTTTTATTTTTATATATAATCATGGTATACTGCCACATAGCTTTTCTTTGAATATTGTTTAATATTAAAACATATCATTCATTCATTCATTTTCTTTTCGGCTTAGTCCCTTTATTAATCAGGGGTCGCCACAGCGGAATGAACCACCAACTTATCAAGCATATGTTTTACGCAGCGGATGCCCTTCCAGCTGCAACCCATCACTGGGAAACACCCATACACACTCATTCACACACATACACTACGGACAATTTAGCTTACCCAATTCACCTGTACCGCATGTCTTTGGACTTGTGGGGGAAACCGGAGCACCCGGAGGAAACCCACGCCAACACGGGGAGAACATGCAAACTCCACACAGAAACGCCAACTGACCCAGCCGAGGCTCGAACCAGCGACCTTCCTGCTGTGAGGCGAACGTGCTACCCACTGCGCCACCGTGCAGCCTAAAACATATTATTTTGGACGTATTATAGGCATTATCGGTGATTATCTTTTGTTGATTGGTGATTCATTATTAATAAGTAGAATGTCGTTCATAATTATTGCACACAGTAAAATTACCAGAGTTAAAATCCTGGTGTTACAGTGTTTTAGAGTGAAGTGTTGTTTTATGGTGCTGAATTAACATTGATGGTGTAAAGAGTATCCTCTGACTGGTGTAATTATTGAAAGCTTGACCTCATTAACACTGGTAGTGCGACATATATACATCCGGGACTTTTTACGTGGTGCGCACTTCAGTCAGCTAAAACTTTTCTCGCGGATGCCATCTTATTTCAGTCACCGCGAGGAGCGACGAACCGAACCGTGTGTTTTAAACAGGATTGTGGGAAACAATTATTAACTGGAGAAGTTCAAAAGGTAAGTGATGTATTTCATAAAGTTGTGTAAATCTATATGATTCAATATGGGCTTAACGTTACTTTGATTGAAACAACTAACAAAGCTATGTTTTAGCTCAGTGTAGTTAATATATATTTTATTATAGCCAGCAGCTAGCTCTCTGCAACTCTCACATGGTTGCCCACTGAAGCTAAGCAGGGCTGCGCCCGGTTAGTACCTGGACGGGAGACCACATGGGAAAGCTAGGTTGCTGCCGGAAGTGGTGTTAGTGAGGCCAACAGGGGGCGCTCAACCTGCGGTCTGTGTGGGTCCTAACGCCCCAGTATAGGGAAGGGGACTCTATACTGCTCAGTGAGCGCCGTCTTTCGGATGAGATGTTAAACCGAGGTCCTGACTCTCTGTGGTCGTTAAAAATCCCAGGATGTCATTCGAAAAAGAGTAGGGGTTTAACCCCGGCATCCTGGCCAAATCTGCCCACTGGCCTCTGTCCATCATGGCCTCCTAACCATCCCCATATCATAATTGACTTTATCACTCTGTCTCCTCTCCACCAATGCGGTCTGGCGCAATATGGCTGCCGTCGCGTCATCCAGGTGGATGCTGCACACTGGTGGTGGACGAGGAGATTCCCCCCATTGTGTAAAAAGCGCTTTGAGTGTCTAGAAAAGCGCTATATAAATGTAAGAAATTATTATTATTATTATTCATTATTATTATTTCATATATCAAATTGTACTGTTAGCTTTAAGGGCTGGACACTATAATACCCACCTGCCGGCGCGTTTTTTTTTTCACGAGCCATTTGCTTCATAAGCGTTGACTACGCACTAGGGATGGGACGGTATAACATTCTGATGGTATGATAACCTTGGATATAAATATCACGGTTTCACGGTATTGTGATCACTGCTCTAAAATATATTCTTTTTAAATGTCTGGGTAAAAAACTAAAACTTTTTCCCCTTTGAACACAATATATTTTATTTTGAGAAACATTTATAATATTTTGGAGCAGTAAACATGTCAGGCTGAATAATTCAAATGAATTCTTGACTCCTGCTGTCTTCATTAGTGTCAAAAACAGATTTCTTTATCATTTAAAACGGCATCTTTGGATATCTTTTCTGCTGGAGATACTGTTGTCCTAAAAAACTAAAAGAAAAAAACGTAAATAAAAAATCGTACACATACCTTAGGAACGGTATTGCAGAAAATTTTGGCGGTTTTAAAACCTTGACTTTTCCAAACCGCGGTATACCTTGAAAATGGTTATCGTCCCATGCCTACTACGCACATCCAGAGAGAGCTGCTCATTAACTGAAAACGCAGACGACGAGTTTGCTTTAATCGTTTTTGCAGCATGTAATTTATAATCTCTTAGTTTAAAAGCAATATTTTATTGACACGCTGGCCCAAATGTGTTAACGTCTCCCACAGACACCATTTTCTCCCGTTCGGGCTGCGGAGCAGACAAGACAGCCAACGTGATGTTTTCATAACCTGGAAAAACGCAAAAGGAAAGTTATTTAATGCAGACCATAAATCGAAATGCTTAACGTTAAATAAATTGTTGTGTAACATCGATTTTAACCGCATTTGTTCAGAAAAGTATTTTAGGCAAAGTCAATTTAGAATATCATATTTGTTAGGTTTGCGTGTCGTTTAACATTAGGAATGTGCTGCGCGGGCTTTTAGTTTGAAATTTCTCGGAGACACCATTCGCTATGCAGAGCGGTGAGGCCAGGATTCTTGTTTCGTGCTTCGTGACCAGCTAAAACAGTGAATAATTTACTTCAGAATTAAAATATCCCTGTCCAGGGTTCATACGGTCATGGAATTTTGACATGGCACTTTCCAGACCGGGAAAAGTTTTGGAAAATCAGAAAAGCCCACAAAGTTTTGGAAAACAGATATCTGTATACTTGAATATAGGTTTACTGCTTTTCTGTCCTTGGCCGATCACATACTCTCACATTATTAGTGCGGTGTAAGCATCATCTAAATCAATTTTACATAGATATAAATATAAGCTGAAACTAAATAGATTGTTGCGTGTTTTACGATATGCTGTAATAAATTTGAACATGTATGGTTTTTTACCATGTATATGTACATTGCATGAAACATTAGGTCATGAAAATTTACTTGAAAGTCTTGGAAAAATCATGGAAAAGTCATGGAATTTTAGTAGTAAAAATGTGTATGAACCCTGCCTGTCACACAGCCCTAAAAATGTGCTCAGTGTAAGGTGTAATGCAACGAGTACCGACGAGGGGTTACATCTTTTGTGGAGGCGGAGGATTCCTTTTTTACTTGCAAGTTAATTTGGAAGGGAGTAATGATTGTTTTATTGGGGCAAACAGCCCCCATTTTGTCGTATAAGCTCATTGTAGTAATACAAAAATACATAGCATGAAAAATTGATCTATAGAAAACTTTTATATATATTTTGAAATTATTGTTTTCATACATGTATTTTGCTTATTTAGTATTAAATGCATTTGTTGCCAAGGATTATAAATCATTGCAGGTATAAAATAATAATGCAACGTGTAGAACTGAAAATATAAATCAAATTTTGTCACAATACCCAACATGAAAACAGTACTGATTAACCACAGACATTTAAAGTGCCTGTATGCACATTTTTTCTCTTCCCTTTAGGTTAGTCCTGTTTGTGAAAGTGCAGTTCAAGACTCCAAGAAATCCATAAAGTTGCAGAATGAATTCACTCTCACAGATTTCTTAAATGAAGGTAAGTGTCCTTATTTAATATAATTTAAAAGTATTCTCCAGCAATTTTTGTGAACCATTCCACCCATAGACATAATGAAATTATGTATCAATCTATATTGATATTGTAATATGTATTTTTGAGTAATTAGTATTGTTGTTTTGGCTGCTTTTGTTTTTCAGTGAGAAGCAGAGTTGAAGATTTATGATGAGTGAGATGTACCAAAAGATGATAGAGTTGGAGCAATAGAGGAGCAAATATCAGCAAAGGAGGTGACATTAGATTATTTTTGTACATTACCATTTAACAATTTGATGGAAAAACAGATCTTTCAAGTTACTTACACTCAGATCAAGGAAACTATTTAACATTTAATATAATTTTCATATCTTTTCTAGAGGTTTTGATTTTGTAATCGTCTAATAAATATGACTATGACAAATGTAAAATTTAAATGTAAGATCCTGTTACTTATGAGCTGTTCTGTCATGTTAATAAACATTTTTATTTACATTGAAAGACCCATATTACAAGAAGGGGGTATGTAAGACATTTTCTATAAGATTATTGTATGTTTCATGTAAAATTATTGAATGTTTCAAGCATTTTTAATAAGTGGAATCTGCATTGATCAAATTCGTCTTATTTTACCTGCTATATTTTAAATTTTAAATGTATGAATGTAAAAGGGTTGTTTGTTTGTTTTTCTTATATTTTACAGGAGGACTTTTGTGATGCACCAAGTGGAAGTCATCATCATATCCATTTGGGAAGAAGTTCTTGCGGAGGCCATTTCAGTTTTTGCTCATACAGGAGCAACCACTTTTTAAAAGATGAGACCAACATTTCACTCTTGCCAGGAACTTCACAATGCAGATACGGCAACACATATTCTAAAAATCTTTTTCAAGGTTTTAGACACCAAAAAATTGGTAAGTAATATTTAATATAATTAAATGCTGCTTTAAGTGCATGGCTGAGCATCTAATGTTGATAAATATTTTCTAGGTAAACCAAGATTTTGTTCCTCTGTTCAATTTGGACACATCGTCCAGGCTCTTGGGAAGGTGGGATGGACATGGACCTTTAAGCCAGAAATCATTAAAGAAGCAAGAAACTTGACTAAGACCTCTCCTGTGCAAGAAAACCTCAGAGAATGCCTCAGATTCATGTAAGCAAATGTTGTCAGTAAATGAGATTATAGTTATGCTTTTAATCTGATTCCACTTTATAATGTTGCTGTTTTTATGTTCCCTCTCCCAGTCTGTGGTATTTTTATCTATGCTGTTTTTACTGGTTTACCTTTTTCCACCATCCGCTGGGCGAAAAGTAAGTGCGTCTGCGGTTGCAAAACATGACGTTTCATAAGGTATGATGTTACACTATATATACACTTGAAATTAATTAAACTCTGTAATTTAAGTCATTACTGTTATGCAATATGACAATATATATATCGTATGTACAAAACAAAATGTCTGTTTCATTCATCATGCTCTATCATTTATATAGTGGTGTCACATAATACATTGTTTACATTTAATACTTTTTCAGAATTCATGAGCACAATATTACACTGCTTAATGTGGATGCAGACACATACATAACAGCGTTGTGAGAGTTGAAATCTTTAAAGTACAATGTTTACATTTTGTATTTTTAGCAATATTTTATGTTGGACCTTTAATCATTTAGTTTTTGAAAAGTTTTTTATATTTTATTTATAATTTATTATTATACATTCTTAATCAAACATTTGCCCTGAAGTTTTAAATAAAGTGAGAAATGATCACATACGATTGAGTAGTGTAGTTTAGGGTTACATTGGAAACATTTTTAAATAACATTGCTTAGGAATATTGGTCACACGTTAAATACAATTTACCTACATTTTTTTTTTTTTACCTATAAAATGTTTTAAAAGTAACTTGTTTTTGTTTTTCACCTTGTAGTCGTGTTTCAGCATTGATGAGCAGCTCAGGAAAAGCCAAAGTCATCAGCCATATATTCTATCCATGGGGAGGAGTCAAGACAAAATTGACTGGTACATTGCTGTGGATGACAAGTTCGAAGTGCTTCTGCTCTCCTAAGTGCACAATATTTTAAAAATATCCTATGACATTGCTTTGGGAACCAGCAAAAATTATTTGGATCGAATGAACTTTGTCTGAGTGAAGACTTGGCCAATGCTTTGCAAATCACAATACAAAAAGACATTTGCTCTACCAGTTGGACTAAACTTGATGGTACTGAATATAAACTTGCAATATGCACAGAGATCAAAGATGAGCGGCCAGTGTTCTGTAAAATCATACATTTTCTTGTATTGGGTGAAAATGTTTATTTTGTGGTTGAAAACTTGTTACAGTGCTGTTAAATGTGCTTTCAGGCTATGATGCTGATGATCTTAAACATTAAACCTTGTAACATTCAAAGTGGGCGTCACGGTGGCGCAGTGGGTAGCACGTTCGCCTCACAGCAAGAAGGTCGCTGGTTCGAGCCTCGGCTGGGTCAGTTGGCGTTTCTGTGTGGAGTTTGCATGTTCTCCCCGTGTTCGCGTGGGTTTCCTCCGGGTCCTCCGGTTTCCCCCACAAGTCCAAAAACATGCGGTATAGGTAAATTGGGTAGGATAAATTGTCCGTAGTGTATGTGTGTGAATGAGTTTGTATGGATGTTTCCCAGTGATGGGTTGCAGCTGGAAGGGCATCCGCTGCGTAAAACATATGCTGGATAAGTTAGCGGTTCATTCCGCTGTGGCGACCCCAGATTAATAAAGGGACTAAGCCGAAAGGAAAATGAATGAATGAATGAACATTCAAAGTGCATACAGACCAAATGTGAATACATATGTTTTTATGCTAATCCTCTGTTTTAGGCAGTGTTTTAATTACTCTTTAAAAACAAATTTTCTGTATGACTACAAGGGCTAACGCTTTACATGTTTTTACACATCAACATGCATGGAATTTAGTTTTTCATTAAAAATGAAATGTGAAGCAGTTGTTTTGTATTGGTTTATTATACCACTAATTAGCTCTGAACCAACAATAATTAAGTTTAAATGTTTTATAATGCATGACTAGCATAGTATGCATTGCATTTATAAAGTATATGAATAATTACTGATAAAACAAGAAAAAAATATTTAACTTGAGCCAGTGTTAAATTGTTAACACTTTAAAAAATGTTAATTTAACTCTGGCCGGTGTGGATTATATATACACCGGTAAAGTGTTAAAATTAACTCTCTCAGAGTTGAATTGACTGTTGATTTCGCTGTGCACTGATGTATAATAAACATGTTGACTGTTGCATCATTTTAAAGCTATTATGCAAATTTACGCACTTTATTAATCTACTATAGCAGTTCCACTTTAGCTTGTAGTATTTATTAATTTATTTTCTATTTATTTTTATTTGCTTCCCTGGCATTAATTTTATATACCATTTGTAATGTGTTGTTGTTCAAAGCAAAATAATAATAATAATAATAATAAATTTACCCTCATAAAAAACACACAATAATAATTTATATTAAATAATATAGCGACGCGGTGGCGCAGTGGGTAGCACGTTCGCCTCACAGCAAGAAGGTCGCTGGTTCGAGCCTCGGCTGGGTCAGTTGGCATTTCTGTGTGGAGTTTGCATGTTCTCCCCGTGTTGGCGTGGGTTTCCTCCGGGTGCTCCGGTTTCCCCCACAAGTCCAAAGACATGCGGTATAGGTGAATTGGGTAAGCTAAAATTGTCCGTAGTGAATGAGTGTGTATGAATGTTTCCCAGTGATGGGTTGCAGCTGGAAGGGCATCCGCTGTGTAAAACATATGCTGGATAAGTTGGCGGTTCCTTCCGCTGTGGCGACCCCAGGTTAATAAAGGGACTAAGCCGAAAAGAAAATGAATGAATGAATGAATTAAATAATATAGTGATTTTGAACCATACTATAGTTGAAGTTCTTGAAATAATCTACTACGATACACCACAGTTTACTGTAGTACAAATTTAAGTATAGAGTATTACAGTTTATCAGTTTACTATAGTTGATACTACAGTATGCTGGAGCATTCATTAACAAAGAATTGTAAAACTATAATATATACAGTATAATACACATTACTATAGTAAGGTTCAAAAACACAATAAATTACTATAGTTTTTTTTTTTTTTCATGTGGGTCAGTTCATTTACAAAGATTGCAGTCTAAAATATTGTATTATAATATTTTAATAAATTAAATAATTCTTAAAATGTATAAATAGCCCATTCCATATAAAAACTCACCTTTCCTTTTAAACCCAAGCGGTCGTGATTTGTCGATCGTCATCTTCGCTGAGAAAAGTAACAGGCGTCACGTGACAGCAGCTGCACAAGTTTCTGGTCTCTGCGTTTGAAGCGGCTCGACGTCGATTATTTATGATTTTCCGTGATTTAAGCGTGTGCTGGACGTCTCTTCTGGCCCTGACCCTCGTCATAATGTCTGCAATGTCTTCAGACGCCGGTGATAAATATGTGTCTGTAGATTTCGAGGTGTTCGGGAATGTTCAGGGTGGGTGTTTTTGAGTGTGTTTTGCAAACTTGGCGACCACGCCTCCAAAAATAGACGCGCTTTTATTAATACAGCAGCACCAAAGACTATTTATATGATATCTTACCATAGTATATTGACCATTATTTTTCATCATATGTTTGCTGTATGCATAAATTAGTTACATTTATAGCTCACATAACTTATATCATATTTTTCTTCTTCAGGTGTTTGCTTCAGAATGGTGAGGACTTGATCAGTAATGCAAATTAAGCTTGTTTTATGAGGAGTTTGCTTCCCCAACTCATTAATGAATGTAGATCCTATCCTACTAACATTAACAAAGATACCGTAGTATTATCTTTTTTAAACATAGTAGTATTATGGTAATATTTCTAAACTGTTTGCTGGAAAAGAAGTGTTTTATTTGCGAATACAAACAAGTACATGATCTTAAATGTACCCTAAATAGCTGATATCATTTATATATGCCTAAATAGCTAATATCATTTATATATGTGTGTATGCACGCGCATGCATGCCTGTCTGTGCATGTGCATGACATATTGTTATACACTCACCGGCCACTTTATTAGGTACACCTTACTAGTACTGGGTTGGACCCACTTTTGCCTTCCGAACTGCATTAGATGTGGCATAGATTCAACAAGATACTTCAACACGTTTTTTTCGGACCATTGTCTGTAAACCCTAGAGATGGTTGTGCGTGAAAATCCCAGTAGATCAGCAGTTTCTGAAATACTCAGACCAGCCCGTCTGGCACCAACAACCATGTCACGTTCAAAGTCACTTAAATCCCCTTTCTTCCCCATTCTGATGCTCGCTTTGAACTGCAGCAGATCATCTTGACCATGTCTACATGCCTAAATGCATTGAGTTGCTCCCATGTGATTGGCTGATTAGAAATTTGCGTTAACAAGCAGTTGGATAGGTGTACCTAATAAAGTGGCCAGTGAGTGTATATTGTTGTGTGGTCACCTAACAACTTTAGACACAGAAAAATAATACATTTAAATATTACAAACTATAAAATTTCAACTAAATATAATATTGTTTTTTTTTATTTTTTTTATTTTATTAATATTTGTATATATTTATATTTTTAACATGAATTGGGGTGTATTAATTCTTGCACTACGAGCTTAAGTAATTTTGTTTGTGTTTTGGCTGTATATGCACAAATATATTATTGTAAAGTACTAATTTTAAAAGATAAATCTGTAAGGGGTGTACTGATATATGCTGGGCAGTGTGTGTGTGTGTGTGTGTGTGTGTGTGTGTGTGCGTGTGCGTGTGCGTGTGCGTGCGTGTGTGTGTGTGTGTGTGTAAAGCATTCTCTAGCATTGCCAAAATAATGCATTGGATATGATATGTAAAATGTGTTTTGGATGCATTGAAAGTCATTTTGGTGGATTGTTTCTTCAGTGGATAAATGCAAGCTCAAACTCCCTTGTTTGCTGAGTGAGAAGTCATTCATGCCCATTTTTCTTTTTGAATTGAATGAGTAAACTAGTTGGTAATAACTGTGCAAAATTATATACACCACATTGTTTTGGAAAGTGCAATTATTGTATTGTTTGTTCATTCATCCACTTCATTCATTCATTCATTTTCTTTTCGGCTTAGTCCCTTTATTAATCTGGGGTCGCCACAGCGGGATGAACCGCCAACTTATCCAGCATATGTTTTATGCAGCGGATGCCCTTCCAGCTGCAACCCATCACTGGGAAACATTCATACACACTCATTCACACACATACACTACGGACAATTTTAGCTTACCCAATTCCCCTATACCGCATGTCTTTGGACTTGTGGGGGAAACCGGAGCACCCGGAGGAAACCCACGCGAACACGGGGAGAACATGCAAACTCCACACAGAAATGCCAACTGACCCAGCCTAGGCTCGAACCAGCGACCTTCTTGCTGTGAGGCGAACGTGCTACCCA
>CAIGQV010000990.1:1691046-1703735 GCA_903798115.1 Danio jaintianensis
AAACACTCCAGTGTCCCTGTATCTGTGGTTACACTCAGTAAACAGCGGTGAGTTCGGTGAACTGATGACCTTCACGGCCAATCACAGTCATTTCTGTTGAGCATGTGAACACAATGGCAAATCACCGCTGTTTAAGAACGTGCTCAAATGTTAGCGGGAAATGGACGTTTTTTAGATTTCAGTACCGATTGGTATCGAATTCCAGTATCGTGACAACCCTAATATATATATATATATATATATTAATAATCATTTCTGAGAGAAAAAATTATTTGTATTTTTACAACTATGTATAGGCCTGTCATGATATCTATTTTTTGTTGTACGATATATTGCACCAAATATATTGCGATAAACAATATTATTGTCATTTTAAGACCATTTCATGCCCCTCATTATATAATGCCAGA
This sequence comes from Danio jaintianensis, assembly GCA_903798115.1. Taxonomy (NCBI): domain Eukaryota; kingdom Metazoa; phylum Chordata; class Actinopteri; order Cypriniformes; family Danionidae; genus Danio; species Danio jaintianensis. The sequence continues at coordinate 1,691,457 of CAIGQV010000990.1, forward strand.
ATGACAATATAATATCATCACAATGCAGGCACACTCTTCCAAAGAACACATCATATTTTATTATTATGAATATTTCATTTAATTATAGTCATTTTAACAGTTTAATAATCAGGCATTGGAATCAGAATGTGTAAACGCATATCCTAAATAAATAATAATAAATGTTAATAAAAAAAGTGCAAGGTAAAGAGTAACAGAGGCGGCGATATCTGCTACCTGATCTATTTTCAGCTGTCAGACACCCACATGAAAATATACTATAGTAATATATAGTAAATACTATAGTGTTTATAACCATACAGACACTGACTCCTCTAATAGAGATAGAGATGTTGCACAATCAGCTAAAGTGTTGCTAGAATTGGTTTTTGTGTATGGGCGATATATACTGCATCACCAAAAATGACATGGTCATGTCCATGTGTTGTGAGATAAGTCCATATATTGATTATTGTGACAGACCTAACTATGTATGTATATAATACAAAAATTGTATATGATTTTCTGTGTATTTTATGGTTAGTTATAAAGTAACAGCAAGTAACACCAAGTTAATATGAAATATACATTTAACATTGAAAAGATGTATTAATTTTTTAATTTACAATACAAAATACAAAACCCCTGATTACTGTGTGTGTCAGCTTCCCTCAGTCTCCTCTATCAGGTCAGTTGTTGAGCTGAAGGCTATTATATGTTCTCTGTCTAAGGCGTCCGCCAGCCTGTAAGACATTTTTAGTGGTGATTCTCCAGCGAGATTGTGTCCTATTTACTTCCACTCCAGCACGCAACCCAGAAACCCCTGCATACGGAGACAGAAGAAGAGCTTCTCCTCCTCTTAACACAAATGCGTTTGCTCATTAAATATTAACGCCGGCGGATGACAGTCAGACTCCGCCCACTTCTCTTGCTTGCACTCCATTTTGTTTTGCATTTCCTCCACATGTGTCTTATTCTCCATCTGTATGTTTCCATCTACCTCACAGCAAGAAGGTCGCTGGTTCGAGTCCCGGCTGGGCCAGTTGGCATTTCTGTGTGGAGTTTGCATGTTCTCCCAATGTTGGCGTGGGTTTTCTCCGGGTGCTCCGGTTTCCCCCACAGTCCAAACACATGCGCTATAGGTCAATTGGATGAACTAAATGGGCCGTAGTGTATGAGTGTGTGTGAATGAGTGTGTATTGGTGTTTCCCAGTACTGGGTTGCAGCTGGAAGGGCATCCGCTGTGTAAAACATATGCTGGAATAGTTGGCAGTTCATTCCTCTGTGGCAACCCCTGATAAATAAGGGTCTAAGCTGAAGGAAAATTAATAAATGATGAAGATGCTCATTATTTTTGAATATGTGCATTAAAAAATAGGTTTATGATGATATCAAATTTAATTGTTGCGATTAATTGCTGAAGCTTTTATCACGCTATGCTGTATTATCACGATATTGACCTAATGATAATAATAATAATAACTCCCCAAAATTAGTGCAGTGTCCAAATATATTTAGAATAAACAAACTTATTTATACAATATATGAATATATGTCACAATATATAGTATTATTGAATAATTGTGTATGTCTATGCACCCTCAACTAAGTAGGATAAACTTTTTAAGATAAGATAAATGTGCATAAACTATAATGGAAACACACTTAGTGGCTAAACTCTGCGCTTCGTCAGTGTGCGTGATGTGATGTAGTTTCTGACAGATGATGATCAGATATAAATGTGTGTTTCAGGGACTTTGCGTTAATGGAGTTTGCAGCTTTACATGTTTCCAGATTTACATTGTAAAAGATTGTAATTAATAATTACAATTTACTGTAAATTTTACAGTAACTTACTGGCAATTTTGGTTGCCAGTAAGACTGTAAATTTACAAGCGCACTCTAAATGAATAATTACAATTATAATGTAAAAGTACAGCACAATTGTAATTATTTATTTACAGTGTGCTTGTAAATTTACAAACTAAAATTGCCAGTAAGTTACTGTAAATTTTACATTACATTTTTTACAGTGTATTATTATTCCCTCCAGAACAGTCTTGAGCATCTTTCTGCGCTCCCAAAGAGCATCTCACTCCTCCAAAAGCCACCGCATTCACCGCGTTCACTGCGTTTCGTCTTTGTCTTTTTAAGGCGCAACTTATTTATTAGAGGAGAACAAACACCACAGTGGCAAATCCCAACAGTGCATCAAACTACACTTCTCTGATCAATATTTGCTCCAGTTTATCAGAAAGTGATGATTTTATTCTCTTTGACTCATTGAATGGAAGCGCTGCTTTATTCACTAATGTTTTCTGCAATATTCCAGTCTAATAAATCTAATTAGGATCTTTGTATGGAAACATAGATAATGTTTGATTGTTTATTAAAGGGCACCTATGATGAAAATCCTCTTTTTTAAGCTGTTTGGACAGAACTGTGTGCAGGTATAGTGTGTCCACAGTCATATTGGGCTGATATAAAGCCAATAAGTCTCTTTTTTTTTTATTTCCTGACGTTAAAATAGCATCCAAATCCCTCCTATTTTGAGGCTGACCGCAACTTGCCGTAGGAGTGTGGTTTCCCCGCCCACCTAATTGATTGACAGCTGCATATTAACATGTCTCCGTAGTAACGCGTATAATCATATCAACAACACAGGACGTGCGCAAAACAACCGGGAATAAAAGATCTGTTCAGTTCGCTAGGATCATCAATCATCATCAAATGTGATCAAGAGTGAGTTTCACAAGTTTAACACGTGTTTAAAACAGTGCATGTTTGTAATGAATTACAGCGATTTACTTCAGCTTTACTTCATCACCACAGCCGCGTGTCAGAACAATTATAAAAGAAGACGCTTCAATCCCGGGTTGTGGACGTTAAATCAGCTTTATTTTGTACATTAACATAACGGATATCCATACAGCAGTGGATATTAATGTGTATCCTGTCACATTTGCCGTGCAAAAACAGTGCAAAGCTAAACGCACGCGCTGTCTGTGTGTGTGTGTATCTGTGTGTGTGCGTGAACTTTGTATCGACATTGTGTGTGACTCATCGTTGCAACTCCACAACAAATACATGAATTAATCATTGGGAAAGTTCTTACTGTAGTATTTCTCACAAACGTTACGTGAGATCTGCTTCCTTCATGTCTGTCTGTTATCTGAGGCAGCCGAGGGCGGAGATTGAGGCACACTGACAGGCACGTGGGAACGGTGGACGGGGAGGACTAGCATTAAAGGCACAGTCCACAAAAACAGCTACAAGATGCTCTGAGCTGAAAATGACAAACTTCTGAAAGGTCTAATAAATAATCTGATGGGTGTTTTGAGCTGAAACTTTACAGACACATTCTGGAGACACAAAAGACTTATATTAAATCTGGAAAAAGGGGTAAACTAGGTGCCCTTTAAGTGGAAAATTCATCCTCAAAGTGATCGCATGGATATAAATTCTCTACATCTTTTCCCTTAAAGGTCTTGCACTTGTTAGCTCACATTGCTAGTTTTGTGGGGAACAATTCATCTGTGCATGTCATCAAGAAAAAACAAATAGTTTGAAACAAATAGTCTTTAATTGAAGTCTGAAAATGCACTTTCTGTTTGTTTTCAGTTAAATTCTCGGATTAGGTCTGAGGTAATGGGCGGGGCTAACATACTTAACCACGCCCCTCCAGCTGTCAGTTTTGACAACAAACAGTAATGGTGAGGAGGAGGAGTCGGTTAGGGACTCTCCCCAATATATATATCACCATCTTTCTGAATGAAATGCCTACGTTACTACATCCAATCAGCTCGCAGTAGAAAAAACAAGCCACGCCCACTGTTTTCTCATCTAATATTCAATTTCTCAAGGAACTGTGCCACAATACAAAAAAAAATGGTCGCAGCTTCCGGTTCATGCGGACTTTAAAGTGATGCTAGTTGTTGTGAACGGGTCTTTATTCTCTGTCAGTGTATGGGTGTGTTTCTCTCTCTGGGGTGTTTTCTCTGCTCTCTCCAAGGCTGTGGGTAATGGAGATCTCAGAGGATTTGTCTCCAGACGCTCCTCCACCCGGCCTTTAGCATTTCAGCTCCAGTTTCCCTCCAGACTCCGTTTATGAGCTGCAGACGTGATGCTGTACAGCTGTCGAATGTGACGTTACACACTTCTGCTGTTTTAAAGGAGTTTTGACTTATTAAGAAAATATCAAATATTAAATATTATTATTAAAAATTATATAGACCATTTTGAGGGATGTAAACAAAAACAATGGTCCTAACGTACTTCCTGTTTTACATTTTTAATTTCCATAGCTTCTGAGAATCCAAAAAAGTCCAAATGTTGATAAATAATCCTATGGCAGCTTGTTTTAACATAAAGTTATTATTGAATTGCCTCTTGTTACAGTTATGAAATGGTTTGACAACAAGCAGGAAATTTTCATGGGCCAGTGACATCACCACATTGAAATGGTCTATATATTATATATTAGAGAGAGAGACGTCCATGCTGAGAACTAAAACCACAAATGTTTTTCAATATTATTTTCATTATTTTATTAAAATAACGTGCATAAATGAGTACACCCTTTTTGAAAATGAATATTTTTATCAATTTTTCATGAACACAGATCCTTTCTTTTGATGATTTTAAACAAAAGAGTTTTATTATTTAGTTTTATATTCATTAAAATAAGAGTTTGGTCAACTAACATCTTTAGGAATAGAAAGATAATATATTTCAATTCAAATGAGGTGTTGCAAAAAATAAATTACAAACTAAATTTGATGTTATTTAGGATTCTCTTGATTTTTCCTCTGTATAAGAATTTAATCATTTTCCTTAACATTATATAATATTTCCTCCGGGTGCTCCGGTTTCCCCCACAAGTCCAAAGACATGTGGTATAGGTGAATTGGGTAGGCTAAATTGTCCGTAGTGTATGTGTGTGAATGAGTGTGTGTAGATGTTTCCCAGTGATGGGTTGCAGCTGGAAGGGCATCCGCTGTGTAAAACATATGCTGGATAAATTGGCGGTTCATCCCGCTGTGGCGACCCCTGACTAATAAAGCGACCAAGCCGAAAAGAAAATGAATGAATTATATAATATTCATTCATTTTCTTTTCGGCTTAGTCCCTTATTTATCAGGGGTCGCCACAGCGAAATGAACTGCCAACGTATCCAGCATATGTTTTACACAGCGGATGCCCTTCCAGCTTTACATGTTCTCCGCGTGTTGGCGTGGGTTTCCTCCGGGTGCTCCGGTTTCCCCCACAGTCCAAACACATGCGCTATAGGGAAATTGAGTAAACTAAATTGGCCGTAGTGTATGAGTGCGTGTGAATGAGTGTGTATGAGTGTTTCCCAGTACTGGGTTGCAGCTGGAAGGGCATCCACTGTGTAAAACATATGCTGGAATAGTTGGTGGTTCGTTCCGCTGTGGTGACCTCTGATGAATAAAGGGACTAAGCCGAAGGAAAATAAATGAATGTATAATAAAAATATAATAATAATAATCTGATAATAATATAATAATAAATAATAAAATATAATAATAATAATTTGGTTCGGGGTATTTCTGCTGCTGTAGTTGATCAAGTGTGTTCATCCGGCGGATTGTTCGACTGAGGTTTATGGAAACGTCAAACGCTATGAGGAAATTCCTTCCTATCACAGTGTGTCAATGTTATCAGACTTCCTCACCGGGGAAACTCCTTTCCTTCACTACACAATGAACACTTGAAAGCTGTGTGTGTTTCTGAGCTCCAGCAGAGCATCAAGGTCCCGGGATTCTTCAAAAGAAATTGAAGAACGAACTCAAATCATGTCATTTTGAACAAAATCTGGCCGAAACAAAGTTATTTTGAGCTTGTTTCAGCAGTTCGAAACAGCTCACCAAAGCCAACTTTTGGAGGAGTTTGTTTTGGCTCCTAAAGACCTTCTTTTATCTACACATACATTCATTCATTCATTCATTTTCTTTTCGGCTTAGTCCCTTTATTAATCAGGGGTCGCCACAACAGAATGATACTTATCCAGCATATGTTTTACGCAGCGGATGCCCTTCCAGCTGCAACCCAACACTGGGAAACACCAATTCACTCCTGCATTCACACACATACACAATGGCCAATTTAGCTTATTCAATTCACCTATAGCGCATGTGTTTGGACTGTGGTGGAAAACGGAGCACCCGGAGGAAACCCACGCCAACACGGGGAGTACACGTACATTACACATATTTTTTTTCCCTGCCTTTGTTATAAAAAATGACATTGACATGAAAATACAAAAATGCACTGTGATGCACAAATGTGGAGATAAAACCCTTTTATGTTTGGTTCACACCAAATTTGGGTTTATACATACAAAGTTAATGCAAACATGCAAATGTCCGATGCGTTTGCTGCTAATGCACAGAATTCGCCTCAACCACATCTATCGCATTTGAAGAGAACCCAAGATGAATGAAGCTGTGTTGGCCAATCAGAAAGGGAAAAAAACATTCTGTAAATAAAAGAAAGAAATGTCAATTAAATCACATAAATATATATAATATAATATGTTTTTTCCTTTTTACTTTAGTTTGGTTTATATATATATATATATATATATATACATACACACACTACCGGTCAAAAGTTTGGGGTCAGTAGGATTGTTAAATGTTTTAAAATAAGCTTCTTCTGCTTACCAAGGCTGCGTTTATTTCATCAAAAATACAGTACAAATTGTGAAAGGTTATTGCACTATAAAATAACTGATCAAAAGTAGTTTATAATTTATTTTCATAATTTATTCCAGTGATTTTAAAGACACATTTTCAGCTTCATTACTCCAGTCTTCAGAGTCACATGATCCTTCAGAAATCACTCTAATATTAATTATTAATGTTATTATAATTGTTATTATTAGTTATTATTAATGGTAACAGTAATAAAAGCAATAAAGACTGGAGTAATAATTTCATTTGAAACTACATACAGTATGTAATAAATAAATATTTAATAAATAAGTATTTGACAATTTAACCATTTTTTTTTACATTTAATAAATGCCGCCTTGATGAACAGAATAATTTTTAATTCATTAATTTTCTTGTCGGCTTAGTCTCTTTATTAATCTAGGGTCGCCACAGCGGAAGGAACCGCCAACTTATCCAGCATATGTTTCACGCAGCGGATGCCCTTCCAGCTGCAACCCATCACTGGGAAACATCCATACACACTCATTCACACATACACTACAGACAATTCAGCCTACCCAATTCACCTATACCGCATGTCTTTGGACTTGTGGGGGAAACCGGAGCACCCGGAGGAAACCCACGCGAACACGGGGAGAACATGCAAACTCCACACAGAAATGCCAACTGACCCAGCCAGGGCTCGAACCAGCGACCTTCTTGCTATGAGGCGATTGTGCTACCCACTGCTTTTCTTTAAAAAAAAAAAAAAAAAAACTCACCCCAAACTTTAGACTGGTAGTGTATATATATGATTTATATGATTTTATTGACATTATACTTCAGTTTGCTTTTCATTTACTGGCAACTAGATCAATTATAAAAAGTAATATATATCATGCGTATTAATATTATATTATATATATATAATTATATATATAAACTTTAGTTTTATTTATATGAGCAATATCACACGAGTAGCAGTGCGATATGGCTGTATATCGGCACTGGTGGGAGGTGTGTGCTGACTCGAGGCTGTGGGCTGAGTGCCTTAGTCTCCCACCAGTGACGATATGCAGCCATATCGCACTGCTACTTGTGTGATATTCCGTTTATACAACAGTTTGACGGCATAATCGTGCGTATAAAAAAGAAAATCAAACACTGAGAGCCTTGAAAATAATTTTTAAGAGGAACTACTTTCTTCCGCCATTCCTTCACATCTGCAGCTGACGTCAGAACACGTCACAAACAGGTGATTTTGCTCAAATTTTAAGGTTATAAGGCTGAACGGCATGAAATTTCATCAGTCTAGAGACATTTCCCAGTATTTCTCTGTTGCAATCGGGAGATCACAATAATTAACCCCGAAAAAGCCAAAGCAAAGCACAAAACATTACGAGACTATGTTATAAATACAGCACTGCAACATACAAAAGAGAGAGATCGACTTAGAGTGTCACTTATCTGTTTAATAATGATTTGATCAGCTGTAGTTTGAAATTACGCTGTTTTTCTTCTCTAAGGGCTTATTATGCAGTCCTGTCGCCATCTTGTGGTGCAACTGTCTTTGTTCTGCTCAAAGACAGGCTAATGGCCGCCGACGCGCTGTTTCTCAGAAATTATAAATATTTAAAATAGGCACTATCCTTATAAATAAACTGCATAGTTGCAATCTAAACAACTACATTCTTCACTAAAAAAGCCTCAAAAGTACATTATGTTGTCCAACAGCTGCAATTTTTGTCAAGCTGTAGTGAGTTGTTTACTCTTCTGCTCGTCACTCTATGTGGGTGGAGTAATGTGAAGAGGCTGTAAGAGTGCTGTTATTGCAGAATATCGCACAGCTATCAGCCAATCAGATTCGAGAAACAGACAGAACTGTTGTGTGTGTATATATATATATATATATATATATATAGATATATAAATAAATAACTAAAATAGCAATTTTTTCAGGCCTTCTACGTCAGTTAACTAATTGTTACTTCTATAAAGTACTTTTAAAGTCATGTTTTCAAGTATAACATAATCATCATGTGTGTTTGTGGTGTGTGTTTGTGTAGTGCTGTGTTTGTGGTGTGTGTGTGTTTGTGATCTGCTCCTCCTGAACTGGTCATTGTGTTGCCATAGAGACGGAGCTCCTCCTCTTCCTGGCAGGCCATTATGAGTGTGTTTGTGTGTGTGTGTGAGTGTGTATGTGTATTGGTCAGTCATGCAGATGCAGTGTGTGATTTTGCATGAGCTCAGCAGTGCAGCGTCCACTGGGAGCACAATAATGCATTTACTGCCTCTGAGGAACAAACTGCAGGAGATCCGGATATATGAGAGAGAGAGAAAGAGAGAGAGAGATTGTCTGTGTGTGTGAGAGAGAGAGAAGTGGGGGGAGTTTGTGGATGTATGTGTGTGTGTGAGAGAGAGAGAGAGAGAGAGAGAGAGAGAGAGGTGGTTTGTGGATGTGTGTGTGTGTGTGCGTGCGTGCGTGTGTGTGCGTGTGCGTGTGTGTGTGTGTGTGAGAGAGAGTTTGTGTGAGTCTCGATATGTGTATACAGTATGTGTGTGTTTTTGTGAGTGAGTTTGTGTGTGTCTGTGTGTGTGAGAGAGAGTGAGTAAGTGAGTGAGTTTGTGTGTGTCGATATGTGTGTTTGTTTGTGTGTGTGTGTACCACCACACCCTTGTTTAAGAAGAAAATGTCGGCTGTTTCTTCTCCTGATGGACTTGCTTTAGCTTTTTTTTTGCTTGTCGTTACAAACTTGCATGATTTTCTTTTACTGAAGATATTTCCTAATAATCAAAGTGAACGAGAACGGGAAATGTCATGCTAAAAATGTATGAATACAAACAATTGTCTGTTTTATATGTAAATTCAGTCATTTTTGTTTAAATAATCATTTAAAATGTATTATTTTGAATATATAATTATATTATGTAACATTTTAATAATATTAAAATAAGAAGAATTATTATTATTATTGACATAATTTAATACAAAAAATGCAAGATATTTTCCTATAATGTTTTTAAAATGTTTTTTTAGAGTGAAAGTGAAAGGGGGCTGGAGATATTGAGCTGTCCTAAAAGCAGTACAATAGTGTCTCAAACCCGGCTAACTTGATGTGTGTTGTTGGTATTTAATGTTTGTTTTGTGTAACGTTTTGTCTGTTTTTGTCTCTTGTGCAGGAAGTATTGGCTCAGTAAAGTGGGCAGCCCGAGCTCTCGCATCGCCCGCGCTGAGTTCAGCAACGAGAGAGACATTTCCAAACTGGAGATTCATGGATTTGGCACTCGCTACTGAACAAACACACAAATCCACAAATACCACAACAAACTCACAACACAATGCAGCAATCACAACAAATCCACATATTTGGTAGAGATTAACCACACACTTTACATGGAAAACGACTCCTTTGTCCCTTTATTGTCCGTTTTTGCTTCTATTTGAATTGTAAAACTGTAAATATGAACCTAACTTTGATTATTTGTAAAGTTTACTTAAAGTATAACTTATTTTAAGTTCAATTCAATTTATTCATTCATTCATTCATTTTCTTTTCGGCTTAGTCCCTTTATTAATCAGGGGTCGCCACAGCGGAATGAACCGCCAACTTATCCAGTATAGGTTTTACGCAGCGGATGCCCTTCCTGCTGCAACCCATTACTGGGAAACATCCATACACACTCATTCACACACATACACTACGGACAATTTAGCTTACCCAATTCACCTATACCGCATGTCTTTGGACTTGTGGGGGAAACCGGAGCACCCGGAGGAAACCCACGCCAACACAGGGAGAACATGCAAACTCCACACAGAAACGCCAACTGACCCAGCCGAGGCTTGAACCAGCGACCTCCTTGCTGTGAGGCGAACGTGCTACCCACTGCGCCACCGTGACGCCCCATGTTTATTTATATAGCGCTTTTATATAGCGTATTTAAGTTTGAAATAATTAAGCATTTTTAAAAGGATGCTTTTATTTGATCAAAATATAGATTAAATATATGAAATATTTTTTTCACAATTGAAATGAACTTTTCAACATTAATATATTTTTAAAAGGTACTTTTTCCTGTGATAGCTGAAACAAATATATAATTATATTTATTCATATAAATTCATATACATTTATTTACAATTATATTTATTCATATAAATATGAATAAAACATATCTGACTACCTTGTCACACTACCTGACAAAAGTCTTGTCGCCTATCCAAGTTTTAGGAACAACAAATAATAACTTGACTTCTAGTTGATTATTTGGTATCAGAAGTGGCTTATAAGAAAGGCAAAGGCCTCTAGATTACACTTATTTGACCAAAATAAAATATGATCATGCCTTGATTTGTAATCATTTAATTAGGACAGTAATGTCTGACTTTGCTTAGACAAAAGTCTTGTCACTTAAAAGAAATCATGTACAGTATAGAATATAAAGTCATGCTGCAGTGGAAGAAGAATGAATATTGTGTCTGACTCCCATGAGCTTGGAGGACTGCATCCATACATCTCTGCAATGACTCAAATCACTTACTAATGAAGTCATCTGGAATGGCAAAGAAAGTGTTCTTGCAGGACTCCCAGAGTTCATCAAGATTCTTTAGATTCATCTTCAATGCCTCCTCCTTCATCTTACCCCAGACATGCTCAATAATGTTCATGTCTGGTGACTGGGCTGGCCAATCCTGGAGCACCTTGACCTTCTTTGCTTTCAGGAACTTTGATGTGGAGGCTGAAGTATGAGAAGGAGCGCTATCCTGCTGGAGAATTTACCCTCTCCTGTGGTTTGTAATGTAATGGACAGCACAAATGTCTTGATACCTCAGGCTGTTGATGTTGCAGATCTCTCGCACGCCCCCATACTGAATGTAACACCAAACCATCATTTTTCCTTCAACAAACTTGACTGATTTCTGTGAGAATCTTGGCTCCATGCGGGTTCCAGTAGTTCTTCTGCAGTATTTGTGATGATTGGGATGCAGTTCAACAGATCATTCATGGGAAAAATCCACCTTCTGACACTTTTCTAAATGATCAACTAGAAGTCAAGTTATTATTTGTTGCTCTTACAACTGGGATCCACGACAAGACTTTTGTCAGGTAGTGTATTTTGTACATTAATAAAACATACATATTTCTTGATCATCATATCAGTATAGCAGATTAATTTCTGAGAAATGATGCACTAACAATTAAAATTAAAAGTTGGGGGCAAGATGTAAAATAAAATCATAATCAATTAAATAAAAGTTTTATTAATAAGGAATGCATTAAATTAATGAAATAACATGAATGATATTGATTAAAAATAAATCAATTCTAATCATCAAAGAAACTAAATAATAAATATTTTCCAAAAAATTCATTATATATATTTAAACAAAACAGTTGCTTTTAAATAATGTAATATATTTAATTAAAAGTCTTTTAAATAATTATATATTACATTTTTGTTTTACCTGTATTGTTGAGTAAAACATACAAGAGCATGTTGATGATTTGATCAGACTAATAAACGTCTATTAATGCATAATGACAGTGAACAGATGCTTTTATAGCTAATGCCACATTTCTCCTGCATATTAACTGACTATAGTGGGCTCTCTGTCTGTAAC
>CAIGQV010000990.1:1727590-1739798 GCA_903798115.1 Danio jaintianensis
GCATGAGTGTGTTTGCATGAGTGTGTTTCTGGCCTGTTTGAGTAACGAAACCTTGATTTGCATCCCACGGAACTGCTTATTTTTCTGAGTGCATTAAAGTTTGAATGATTGTATGATCTTATCATTAAACGTGTTCATGTGTTCTTAAAAACATGCGTTAATCAAATCCCGAGCTCTTTTCTGCACTTGATTGAAAACTCCATTTGCAGCCAAAATAAGCAGTGAAATTCTGTTGATATTTCCTTCATGTTGGTTTTCTTGTCCAATAACAACAGCACAGTTTCCCTCCAAAACTTCCCAACAAAACGTGTCGCCTCACGCTTGAGTGGGAGCTCCAATATCCCCTGTTGTCTTTTTATAAAGTGATACCTGTTGTAAGGCGAGGGTGAATTAATTTGACAGCACAGACCGTGTTACAGTAGGACAGGTGGTGAGGGTTGGATGTTTACCACTCTGTATGTTAAAGACGGGAGGAGCTAGAGGTTTTAGCAGCTGTCATCACACTGGACAACAGGTGAGGGACACATGCTCCCTATGGGTGGCCCCTACAAAGAGCACATTGACGCTAGGGAAAATTAGAACTTAAATAATTTTAAAATAATATAAATAAATTGTTGCAAACTAAATTAAAAATGGCACAAAAATCAAAAAGTAAAATGCAATTATTTTAGCTTTAAACTTTCTTTAAGCTTTTTTAGCCTTTTTTTTATATTGATTTAGACTCCAATGCATTTGCTCTATTAAATCTTTAGATTTTAATCAAAATGACCATTTAATTGTTACAAAATATAATAAATAATTTTAAATTCAAAAGTAAAATGCAATATAATTTGAGACAGTTTGAGATGCATTCTTTTTCATATGCATTTTTGTAAAATTATTGAAATATTTGAACATGTTTTAAATGAAAACTAAATAAACAAATACATTTCTTAATGAGAAAAATATTTTTCTGAATTATTTTGAGTCTGTTGTGGTACAGAGAAAAAGTCATTTTAATTTTCTTTTATATTTATTTGTTCGCAAATGTATTTGCATTATTAAAACATTAGATTTTTAATCAAAATGGCTTTTTAATTGTTGCAAAATCTAATAAATATTTTTAATTACAAAAGTAAAATGCAATATGATTGGAGCTTTTTGAGACAGTTTGTGATAGATGTATATTCCTATCTATTTACTCTAAAATTATTGAACATGTTTTAAATGAAAACAACCAAAATTGTAAACTAAATAAATATATTGTTTAATGAGAAAAATATTGTTTTAAATTATTTTGAGTTTACTGTGGTGTACAGAAAACAAATTATGACAATTTTCTTCTATATTAAAGAGCCCCTATTATGGGTTTTGAAAATGACCTTCCATGTAGTGCGTAACACAGCTCAAAATGAAGTGAAATATCCAGCTAAAGCTTAAATCTGAAAGTGGGCCGTGTTTAAAACTATTGATTCATCTATAAAAGAGTCGACTCATAGTGCTTCAAATGAATCGTCTTGATAACGAGTCTTTAGCCGTGCCGGCGTGATGTCGATACGGAACTTAAGCCCCGCCCATTTGTTCCGGGAAAATTTAAACCTTCGGCCCCGCCCACAAACAAGAAAAAAAAAGAACACTGTAGGAGACCCCGATTGAATCATGTCGCGAAGACGTTGTGCTCAGCTGGATATTATTGGAAGTGTGAGGGAAAATTAGTGTTATTTTCCCTACCCAAAGATGAGGCTGTGAAGAGTCAGTGGTTGAAGTTTATTTTTGCAAAAATACCTCAGCATTATAGCCCAGGCCTTGTGCTGTGTTTCTGACGAGTGCTTCAGCAATCTACACGCTTACAACGGGGGATTCGTTTGTTAAAGGAAGGATCAGAAAAGACTATTGATGTATGGGACTTTGCAGAGCTTGTCAGGAACTTTACAGTACACAGTTCATGGACCAGTTTCTTCCTCCATTTCACAAGTGTAAGTAAGTGCGATTTAAAATGGTTGCCTCCTTGTTTTCTCTAGCTTGCAAATTTTGTATTTAATTGTGTTTTGTTACTTGTAACCGCTTGTACTGTATCTGGTTAACTCTTTATATTCTCTTATCGCGTCTAAAACCACATTGAGGTGTCTGAATAACACTGTTGAGAACCGGGTACTGTGTTAGTAGCTGTACTATGAAGCGTGTTTCGGGCGGCCGCTGTGATCGGATCCTATACCACTGTTGGCGACCCGGGGGTTTCACAGACCGTACCAAAATGCTGAGGGGGGGAGGGGTTGAAATTACGAGAGTTTTCCGGGAGAAATAACAAAATGAGAGGGTGGTGGGAGATGGGTCTGAAATACGGGAGACTCCCTGCAAATGAGAGTGTTGGCAGGTATGCTCACACATACACTCTGCACTCTGACTACTTCAATATTGTTGAAGCCGTGGTGGGCGTTTCTCTCGTGCTGAACGCTGGACCAATCGCAACAGACTGTCATCGGTCCAATCAGCGCAGACTAGCTTCGTGCTAAGGAGGGTTTTGGGAACAAATGAATCGCTGAACGAATCATATGGGAGTCGCTGGGATAATTAGGTAAAAATAAATGCATATTATAAGACAATGAAAGTGTTTTTTGACCTTGCATGCATATCAGCCTGTTGGAGACCCCCAAAACCAAAATATGACCCTTTTTAATGCATAATAGGGGCTCTTTAATTTGGACACAATTGTATTTGTTATATTAAAACTTTAGATTTAAATCAAAATGGCTATTTAGTTGTCGCAAAATACAATAAATATCTGTAATTACAAAAGTTAAATGCAATATAAATAATAATCAAGAGCCTTTCGAGAACGTTTGAGATCATTTCTATTCATATGCGTTTACTCTAAAATAATTGATATATTTGAACATGTTTTAAATTAAAACAACCAAAAATGTAAACTAAATACAAAATGGTTAAAAAAACACGTTTTGTTTCTGAGAAATATTTTTTTCTGAAATATTGGAAGTCTATTGGGGTGTGCAAACTTGCAAACTCCACACTATTTAATTATTAGTGGTTATAATTATATAATTTATACTAATTATTGATATATTTATACACGTTTTAAATGAAAACAACCAAAATTGTAAGCTAAATAAAAAAAAAATTCATGATTTAAAAAAACAAATGTATGAGTCTAGAACCAAAAAAAAAGTCATATTTCTTTAAAAAAGGTATATATTGTTCAGCTTTTTGAGTGAGTTTGATAAAGATTTGGATATTCATTCATTCATTCATTTTCTTTTCGGCTTAGTCCCTTTATTAATCTGGGGTCGCCACAGCGGGATGAACCGCCAACTTATCCAGCATATGTTTTACGCAGCGGATGCCCTTCCAGCTGCAACCCATCACTGGGAAACATTCATACACACTCATTCACACACACACTACGGACAATTTCAGCATACCCAATTCACCTGTACCGCATGTCTTTGGACTTGTGGGGGAAACCGGAGCACCCGGAGGAAACCCACGCGAACACGGGGAGAACATGCAAACTCCACACAGAAACGCCAACTGACCCAGTCGAGGCTCGAACCAGCGACCTTCTTGCTGTGAGGCGAACGTGCTACCCACTGCGCCACCGCGTTGCCAAGATTTGGATATATTTAAATAAATTAAAGTTAATAAAGTATTTTTTCAAATCAAAATGTTACATTTCATACATAACCCTGCCATCATATCATAAAATCATAATATAAAGTATATATTTTACAGATGTTAGCCATGATGTGATGTACATCTGAGATTAACAGATTATCCAAACAGAAGAAAAAGTAGGGCGGGGCTAAATTCTGTTAGTTCTTAGTTCCTCAGTAGCTGATTGGATGATGCAATGTGGGTGTGGCATTAAAGATGGAGGCGGAGCTCAACATGAGCTTGCAGGGGGTGGAGTTTAATATTTCACCAGAGAATCCTGCATTCGTCGCCAAAGAGAACTGATGCTCTGGTTAAACATTACAAGGTCAAATCATCTCTAAAAATGTAACACGCACAGATGAGTTGTTCACAATAATATCTATAACATTCCTTTAGAAATAGATCCTGAAACTGAGGCTTACAGTGTTTCTACAGCTGCTGCTGCTCGGCCTGCCTGCCTGCCTGGAATTTAATTTACGCTCTTATTTTTGGGTCTGAGAGCATCTAATCCAGTGCAGCCAGAGGAACGGAGAGCCATTTGTCTGCCCTGGTTCCTTTGATTGGAACTGGTTTGCGACCTCAAAGGAAATAAAACTAATTGCAGCGTCCAGTAGTGAGATCTAAACGTCTCTGTTTGGAAGCAGAGTCCAGGCTGAATGCTGCATTTAAAGGGACAGTACACCTAAATATGAAGGTTTGCTGATTATTTATTCATCCTCAGGTCATAAATAGTTTTCTGTCAAATATTAAAGGGGACAGTTGTGTGGCAGCAGTGTGTGAATATAAGCAGCTTCTAATGGTAAAAATGTTTTAATTGTATTTGTTATAATCAGACTTGATAAAAACAGTCTGCAGAAACACTTTAATTGTCATTCTCCCTTTGTACGTGTCATCAGAGGGGGAAAGCCCCGCCCACATGTGACCATCTCTTCCTCATTAGCATAGGACATTAGTCCTGTTTTTGAATCTGCCACAATGCTGACACTAGACAGTAAAAAAATATGGACGTAGTATCCGTGACGTTACCCATAGGTTTCTAAAGAGCGCAATTGAAGCTACAAGTGGGCGTGGCCAACCATCGCCATTTTGTTCATGTGTCGTTGTGCCAACCGGGGGTAACCAAAAAAGGGCAAAGAGGTGGAGCTACAGATGCCTGCTAGCATTTTGCTTAGACAGGCTTTTCTTTGGGAGAAACACTTAACACTTCATTACCTGTGTCTTGTTTGTGTTCTGACCACATGTGCTTGGTTGTATACTATATTATAATAAAGTGTTTAGTCTTTTAAAAACACTGTTGTAATACATCGAGCCACTAAGCATTGTTCTTATGACGTTTTTCTACAGGAGGAAAATGCGAATCACTTCCGAATACTTCAAATATAGTCTGTGTTAGTAAATGCAAGGCTATTGATGAAATCCAGGCAGAACACTGTATGACAACGTTTCAGATGACTGTTCTAGAGCCTACAGCTAATCAATCTGTCAGATTCTGGAGTGCATTCAAGTTCCAAAGAAAATTATAAATTAGCTTAAATAAAACAAATACATTTATACACATGGTATATAAGAATTTCACTCACCTGGGAAAAGGAGGTCACTTGAATGGTTTGTGAGCACAATTAAGTGCACACACACTCTCAGAAATAAAGGTACGAGAGCTGTCACTGGGGTGGTACCTTTTCAAAAGATACATATTTGTACTTAAAGGGTCCATATTGGTACCTCAAAAGCATATATTAGTACCTAAACATTTTAAGAGGTACACTTTTGTACTTTTTAAGTACTATGTACCCTTGAGGTATTAATAGGGGCCCTTTAGGTACAAATGTGTAGCTTTTAAAAAGGTACCACCCCAGTGACAGCTCTCAAACCTTTATTTCTGAGAGTGCAGCATGCCATATTATCTGATAATTGTAGGAAATAATCCCGAAAGGCAATTGACTGTGTAAAGCCACATAAAACAACACAAAAATATGATCTATATGTCGAGTTCAGCGGCTAATCAGTCGGAATCAGCTGAGACCAACGAGACCTAGCTGTCACTCAAGTGGCCACGCCCTTAATTATGCAGAATGATGAAATGAATGAGCTATAACAAAATTCACCCCCCTCACAGTTGTCATGAAGGGTAATATTAGCTATATACACCAAAATGTTTTTTGTACCACACTGTAAACACCTTGTTTTCTGCTGTAAAGTTGGCCATTTTAACATTGGGGTCAATAGAAATCTGCTCTATTATGGAGCCAGGTCTAGCGGAATTTCGGTGAATTGCAGTTTCAGTTACTTCCATATTTCCGTATTAGCTTCACGAGGGAGAGCGGGATGTTGCCGCTTGACTGACGCACACATTTGTAGCTCCGCCCTCTTTTGAAAAGAGCACAATCTCATTTGAATTTAAAGCGGCAGTCCCCAAAATGCCACAATTAGGATCAAAGCCTAAAAGGGTCAGTTTCAGAGAGGTAGAAAACATTATTTGTGTGTAAACTTCACACACACTCTCTAGGGACATCAGAGACTTATTTTGTAAAAAGGGGCATAATAGATCTCCTTTAAAGTCCATGTGAAATCCAAATGCACGTGTTGATTTTGCTTGCTCACATTCGTTATTCTTAAGGTGAATAATTAATCCATGCAAGTTACCGTATTTTCTGGACTATAGAGCGCACCTGTATATAAGCCGCATCCGCGCTATTTTTAAAAAAAAAAGAAGAAAAAAAGATATACAAGCCGCACCGGGCTATAAGCCGCAGGTATCTATGTTGAAAAATTAGAAATTTACTGCATGTACAGAACGATTTTGTACTGAAACTGTACATGTATGTATGAACCTGAACAGATTCTTTCCGAACATTGCCTTTTAACACGGCAGCAACTTTGCTGATTAAAACGGAACATAAAAAATAACGGGTATTTATTCACCTTCATTTCTCCTGTGTTTAAAACCACAAGTCTCTTTAATCATCTTCGCTGAAACCCATGAATTCATCTTCTTCAGTGTCGGAGTTGAACAGCCTCAGAAGCGCTTCGTCACATCTGTCTCCATCAGTCTCGATCTCCGTGTCACTGTCATCCTCCGGTGAAGTTAGCTCTGAAGGTGCGCCTGTCCTCTGAAAGCTTTTCTCGACTTTTGGCATTGCATGAGCTCTTCCCGCTGCCGCCTCCAACGTCTCACCATAGATTCGTTGACGCTAAGCTTGCGTGCAGCAGCTCGGTTTCCTTCCTGGGTAGCAAGCTCAATGGCCTTCAACTTAAAACTTGCATCATGAACTTCTTCGTGTGGTTTCCATGATAAAGGGGCAAGGATTTGAATATAATTTCTAGTTAGTAATTTGTCGTGCGTGTTCTATCTGTTAAAGAAAAATTAGCGTAGTCTATTTTTCTTTGCATTGATTTTTCGTCTATCTTATTTTTTATTCTACCGGTAATTCCGGTCAGAGCGTCCCTAGCGGTGGAAGAAAAATCTACAGAATAGCCGCATCTTTGTATAAGCCGCATGGTTCAAAACCTAGGGAAAAAGTAGCGGCTTATAGTCCAGAAAATACGGGTAATCCTCTAAAAAATTTAAATTGTTTTGGTAATCTTCAATCAAAGTCGGAGCATCTGCTTCTCCATTTGGATTGGAATTTCAAAAGAGGGCGGAGCTACAAATGCCAGTGCCTCAGTGAGATCATCACTGGTGGGCGGGGCTTTCCCCCTCTGGTGACACGTACAAAGTTAGAAAGTGTTTCTGCTGACTGTTTTTATCAAGTGTGATTATAACAAATAGAATTAAAACATTTTAACTATTAGAAGCTGGCTATATCCACACACTGCTGACACACAACTGGGTTTAAACCCCTTATCAAAGTGACTTTTGCATAATAGCTCCCCTTTAATGTTCGACTAAAGAAAAGGGCGAGAAAATGAGCAGTAAGTCTTCGTCTCTTTCTGTAGTTTAGAAACACACCCTGCTCGATTAGACAAAGGTGTGTGTCTGAACATTCTGTGCACACTTAGATCACGTCTCTCTTTAGGGGCATTCCAGTAATATTCATTAGAGCCAAATCTCTGAAGAAAAGAGCGGTTGCATCAGGCCAGTGCAGAAAATGAAAGTGACGGACTGTTTGTATGACTGTACGCTGGTGAATGTGTGTGATGTATGCTTGTTAATGTGTGTGTGTGTGGGAGGGAGGGTTGTTTGCTGGTGAATCTGTACTTGTTTTTATATCCCTGTGGGGACTTGAATGCACACAGACTCATGGGGACTTGTCTCCGTGGCAACCTAAATTGAGGTATCCACAGGTAAATGTGCTTATAAATCAGACAGAATGAAGTATTTGGAAATGTAAATGCAGATTGTTTGTGTGTCTGTATGTGTATGCTGGCAAATGTGTGTGTATGTGTGATTGTATGCATGCATGTTTGTGTTTGTCTACATGTTGGCGAATGTGTGTATGACTGTATGCTGGTGTGAGTGTGCGCCTATATGCTGGTGTGTGTGTGTGTGTGTGTGTGTGAGTGTGCGTCTATATGCTGATGTGTGCATGTGCGCGTGTGTGTGTGTGTGTGTGTGTGTGTGTGTGTGTGTGTGCGTGTGTGTGTGTGTGTGTGTGTGTGTGTGTGTGTGTGTGTGTGTGTGTGTGTGTGTGTGTGGGGGTGTGTGTGTGTGTGTGTGTGTGTGTGTGTGTGTGTGTGTGTGTGTGTGTGTGTGTGTCGACTGATGTGTTGCAGGAGATGAAGACTCTTAAGAACCCTTAATGTGTGTCTGGTGCTGTCCAGAACACTCCTGGCTTCTTCCCGGCTGAAAAGTTTATTTTTATTCGCATACAAATATTTTTTATAATCATTATTATGATTTTTGTTTCTTTATTTTAGTGACATTTGTTTTATATTTTACATTTATATTTTATTCATAATAAAAGTAAGTAGTGACAGATATTTCCAGTTTTAAGATGTACGTCTGAGTTTAACAGATTATCAATATGCATATGTATTGTATTTACTCTAAAATTACGGAAATATTTGAACATGTACATTTTTAAGCAAAATTACCATAAAATAAAATGTAAAAATATTTAATTGTTTTCTAAAATGAACTAAATGTTATTAAAAAAAATGTAACTTACCAAAAATGACATAAACTAAATTCAAACAGTAAAACATTTTTTGTGTAAATTAAAATAAAATAAAATAATTAAAACTAGAAAATACAGTAAAAAAAGTAAAATAGAAAATAAAATGAATTAAATTAAAATAGAAAATAAATTAAATTAAATAAAAATAAAAATTTAAATAAATTAAAATAGAAAAAAATAAATTAAATTAAAATATAAAATAAATAAATAAAATTAAAATATAAAATAAAATAAATAAAAATAGAAAATAAAATAAATAAAAATAGAAAATTAAATAAAAATAATTAAAAATAGAAAATAAAATAAAAATAAATAAAAATGGAAAATAAATAAAAATAGAAAATAAAATAAATTAAATTTAAATAGAAATTTAAATAAAAATAGAAAATAAATAAAAATAAATAAAAATAGAAAATTTAAATATTAAATAAAATAGAAAAATGTAATATAGAAAATGGAAAAGAAATGCAAAAATAAAATAATTGAACAAAAATAACATTTCTAAAAAATAACATTCAAAATAAAAACATGAAAAGCATAAAAACAGGAATAAAATAAATATACATTAACATTATAAATGCTCAGTTTAGGTATCAGGAGAATTAGCCAGGAAATAATCTAAAAATGTCCGGTGAATATAGGTGAATTGGATAAACTAAATTGGCTGTAGTGTGTGTGAATGCGAGGGTGTATGGGTGTTTCCCAGTGCTGGGTTGCAGCTGGAAGGGTATCCACTGTTTAAAACATATGCTATATAAGTTGGTGGTTCATTCCGCTGTGGCAACCCCTGATGAATAAAGGGACTAGGCCGAAGGAAGATGAATGAATGAATGAATGAATGAATGAATGAATGAATGAATGAATGTTTCTAGTAATGAGTTATACTTGAGCATCTGCACTGGTGTGTGTTTCTGGAACTGCTTGGTCTGTAAAGCTCTGAATCTGCAGGACGGCCTGTTCCTGATTTCTGTGTGGCTGTGCTGTAATCCACACGGCCCTGAGCTCAGTGAGCTGCTGATCAATACTGAAGGGAGACCGAATATGACAGTGAGCTGCGCTTGAGGCTGAAAACCCGACTCGCCCTCCTGCACTGCTCTATAATGCACACTCAGCTGTGCTAAAGGCACACATGCATTAATACACACCTGTTCACCTGCTGGAGAGAACAGCAGCATCCATTTACTCAAGTACACAATGTTGCACGCAGATTACTTGGATTTTTGTTTCTGATACTAGCACAGGTTTATATTTTATAAGTTATATTTTTTGAATAATAAAAATAATGATTTAAGCATTATTATTATTATTATTATTATTCATTCATTCATTCATTTTCTTTTCAGCTTAGTCCCTTTATTAATCTGGGGTCGCCACAGCAGAATGAACCGCCAACTTATCCAGCATATGTTCTACGCAGCGGATGCCCTTCCAGCTGCAACCCATCTCTGGGAAACATCCATACACACTCATTCACACACATACACTACGGACAATTTTAGCTTACCCAATTCACCTATACCGCATGTCTTTGGACTTGTGGGGGAAACCGGAGCACCTGGAGGAAACCCACGCGAACACGGGGAGAACATGCAAACTCCACACAGAAACGCCAACTGACCCAGCCGAGGCTCGAACCAGCGACCTTCTTGCTGTGAGGTGAACGTGCTACCCACTGCGCCACCCTGTCGCCCCTATTATTATTATTATTATTATTATTATTATTATTATTATTATTATTATTTTAACAACAACAACAACAATAATAATAGTAATAATAATAATAATATATTATTATTAATATTAATAAAATAATAATTTGCAAAGCTTTGCAAAGTCCATCTGTGCGGAAATTAATTTCGAAGTTTGTGATACTAGCACAGAATTATATTATTTAAGTTATATATTTTTAATAATAATAATAATAATTTAACTATTATTATTATTATTATTATTATTATTATTTTAACAACAACAATAATAATGACAATAATAATATATTAAGATAATAATAGATAATAATAGGTAATAGTATAAGAATAAGAATAATAAGAATAAGAATATTATTATTATTATTATTATTATTATTATTATTATTATTATTAATGTTAATATTAATACAATAATAATTTGCAAAGCTTTACAAAGTCCATCTGTGAGGAAATTCAAAAGTTATATATTTTTAATAATAATAATAATAATAAATACAAAGTTACTATTTATTATTTACATAATTATATCTGAACATATTATTTATGTATTGTCTAATTTATTTATTTTGGACAAAGTCAAGTGCTATAAAATGTTGTTCAGCTCAGGTCATTTGATTTATTTACATTAAATACATTTATACATTTTATTAAATTATTTTTGTTTTATTAAATGTATTTTAAATAACAGTTCAACATAGTTTATATATTTCAAAAATATATTTATTTAATGACTGTTTTGTGTTTCATGTTTGTCACATCATAAAAGTTACCTATGGAAATATATCTTTTTTTTAATAATTATTATTTAGTATGAATATATTATTTAATGTATTATTAAGTTCTGTCTTGAATGAGTATTTGTGGTATATTTTACATATGTAACATGACATCTTCAAAGTGCACAAATGCATGTTTGCATCATTTGCATGTATAGTTGGCATTCTGTGTGCGTCATTCATTTTCATTTTGGCTTAGTCCCTTTATTTATCAGGGATCGCCACAGTGGAATGAACCGCCAACTTATCCAGCATATGTTTTACGCAGCGGATGCCCTTCCAGCTGCAACCCAACACCCATACACTCTTGCATTCACACACATACACTACAGCCAATTTAGTTCATCAATTCCCCTATAGCGCATGTGTTTGGACTGTGGGGGAAACCGGAGCACCCGGAGGAAACCCACGCCAACATGGGGAGAACATGCAAACTCCACACAGAAATGCCAACTGACCCAGCCGGCACTCAAACCAGCGACCTTCTTGCTATGAGGCGATCGTGCTACTCACTGCACCACCTTGACACCTTATGTGTGTCATTTTATAATAAATACAGTTATTGGTTGTTGTTAATTTGTAAAGCAGCACACGGCTCTGCATCTGCCTGCGCACGGAGCATGAACTCAGAGTATTACAGTAAAGCTCTGAAGGTCACAGTGTTAATCTCTAACACAGATTCTCTCCGTCACTTTCTCTGCTGTTTTCCTCTTGAATGCTTCATCTCCGCAGGACGCTCGTACTCTTGTATTTTCACAGCTGCGTCGATGCACAACATGTTTGACTGTGAATGAGATGCTGCCGTTTATTCAAGCTTTAATTTTCTTGTTTATTTATATCTAATATTTATTTATTTATATGTATATTTCTTTATTTGTTTATTTATTTATATTTATTTATTTATATATATTTATTTATATTTAATTATTTATTTGTGTTTATTTATTTATATATATTT
>CAIGQV010000990.1:1762650-1781746 GCA_903798115.1 Danio jaintianensis
TATATTTTCATTTTTGCATTAATGAGAATAAAAACAATGTCAGCATCTTTTAACACTCAGTATAGCTTATTTCTTAGTGAGCTGAACGCGGTCAAACACACACACATGTTGAATAATGTTAGCGTGATTGTAAATCCACTGTGATGTGATTCTGCTGCTGCCATCTGGACCACCTGCTTTATTCTTTTATTCTCTGTCCGGCCTGTTGAAAATCTATGAAATCCGTCATTGATGAGTGTTTGTGTTCGTGAAACAGCGCCTCCTTCAGGTCAGAGAGTCTCAGTCTGTTTCAATGAGCTTTAGCTTAGAGCTGGACATCACAACACAACACTGTCCTGACACATTGAAAAACACTGTCCTGATCCATTACTATAGCTGCTAATTTATGAATTTTTTATTTTTTATTTTAATGGCATGAAAAAAATTTATAATTCTACAAATAAAACTCAATTTTTTTTAAATAAGTGAAAGCTGATGGTCATAAAATGTGCATAATAATTATAAAAGTTAAAAGTTTTTAGTATTTAACATGTAAACTGAATGAAAATGTC
Organism: Danio jaintianensis; assembly: GCA_903798115.1. Taxonomy (NCBI): domain Eukaryota; kingdom Metazoa; phylum Chordata; class Actinopteri; order Cypriniformes; family Danionidae; genus Danio; species Danio jaintianensis. The sequence continues at coordinate 1,763,202 of CAIGQV010000990.1, forward strand.
ACACTGTAAAAAAAAAATGCATTTTTAGAAACACAAGCGTTTTTTAAAAGTATTTTATTCTGTTTTACATTACAATGAATAAAATTATGCAAAAAAAGTTTTGATTTTATTTCATATTGATGAAAATGATGTCAGAATGTTTAAGTATGAAATTAAATATTTTTTTAATAAAAAAATTATTTGAGAATGAAAATAATTAACCAGTCCAAAAAAACTGTAAAATGTAAAATAATAAGCACAAATATTTTAATAAAATATGCAAAAAATATATTTTACATTAAATTAATGAAAATAACGTCCAATTGCTAACAATATGCACACATTTTAATTAAAATATGGAAAAATATTACATTTTATTTTACATTAAAATAAGGGAAAATGTCAAATTGCAAAAAAATTAGCACAAATATTTAAATAAAAATAGGCAAAAATATTTGACATTAAAATGGATGAAAATAACGTCCAATTGCAAAAGATCCGCACAAATAATCAAATAAAAATATGCAAAAAATTATTTTACATTAAAATGAAGAAAAATAAAGCCACATTGCAAAAAATATGCAAAAATATTTAAATAAAAATATCAAAAATATTTTACATTAAAATGTATGAAAATAATGCCTGATTTCCCCCAAAAATCTCAAATATTTAAACAAAACTGCAAAAACATTTTAAAATTAAAATTAATGAAAATAATGTGCAATTGCAAAAAACTACATTAAAATAAATGAAAATAATACAAAAAAAGTAAAATGTATGTATATGCAAATATATATGTAGAGAGAGAGAGAGAGAGAGAGAAAGACATTTTTTTTTTTTTTTTACAATAAAATGAATGAAAACAATGTCCAATAGCAAATAAATATTTCAATAAAAAATGCAAACATTTCTATCTTATTATTTAATATTAAACTGAATGTAAACAAAGTGACATTGTGAAAAAGCTGCATCTCCCAGCATCATTCTGGACACTACAGCACAAGTCAGTGATCATGCGTTGAAGGCCTGATCTGTCACGCTTGTGTTTTTTTGGCTGTGATCGTCATATTTCTCACTCCACTAAGCAGGGGTCGTTTACAAGCATTTACATCAAACCCTTTGGCCGGATTTGAAGCTTCCGGATTCATAATGGTCACTTTCTCAAAGAGGTTTTGATCATTTCCACCACATGGGGAGCAAAAGAGGGACAAAATAACAAGAGGCGTTTGTGTTCTCTGTTTCCCAGCATTCATTTCTGCATCTAATGTTTCCATCGCTGATCCTTTAACGCTGATCGATCGACTTCTTCAAGAGCTTTTAAAGCTTTTCTAAATATGTGCAAAGCCATTAATGCACATCTCCTTCACTTACAAGCACAGAGTGTGTTTACCATCAAATAACCTTCTAGACGGCTTTAGAAATCTACACATCTAGCAAAATCACTAAGTCAGGATTCTGATGCTTTAACCATTACAGCAGTTTAACCATTTCTATCAGAATTATTTCCTCCGGGTGCTCCGGTTTCCCCCACAACACATGCGCTATAGGTGAATTGGATTAACTAAATTGGCCGTAGTGTATAAGTGTGTGTGTGTGTGGGTGTTTCCCAGTACTGGGTTGCAGCTGGAAGGGCATATAGAGACTAAGCCGAAGGAAAATGAATGAATGAATGAATGAATATCATAATTATAGAAAAATTATAATTTAGGTATTTTTCATTAAGTCTTTTTTTAAAGACTTTTCTCAATCAAATATTTAAATGGAATTTTATTAAATTTTTAAAATTATATTATTATATTGTTTTATTTAAATATATTTAAATACATTTTATAGTTTTATTTTATTTTTTTATTGTATTTTATTTTATAGAATTTTTGAAATATATTATAATACATTAGAATAGTATAAAATATATTAATAATATAAAATATTATTATATTTTTATTTATTTATTTTTAAAAAATATATTATTTTGTTTGTCTGTATATTGCTGTACAGAACTAATGTCAATTTTATTATTAGGATAGTTTTTTACAGTATTTTATTATATAAGTGCATTTTATTTTATAAAATATAATATGATATTATTCTATTATCTAAATATATTAATCTATTATTAAATATGTTAATAAAATGATATTATTGTATTTATTTCTGTACAGCACTATACAGACAAACAAAATTATATTTTTTAAATAAATGTTAATACTATTATTAGGATTATTTTTTTATAGTATTTTATTATATAAGTGCATTTTATTTTAGAAAATATAATATTATTTTATTTTATTTTTAAATATATAAAAATCTATTATAATATCATAAAATATATTAATAAAATTGTATTATATTGTATTTATTTATTTATTTAAAAAATACTGTTTTGTATGTCAATGTAATGCTGTACAGAAACAATGTTAATTATATTATTAGTTTTTTTTTTTTTTACGTTTATTACTCTTAAGTTTACATGTATAGCTTTTGATAGATCAAATTGATCAAAAGTGATATTAAGGACATATAAAATGCTGCAATAAAAACATCTATTTCAGATAAATGCTTTTATTTTCACTTTCAATTCATCAAAGAACCCTGTAAAACAAAATACATCACAGTTTCCATAAAGGTAAACAGAAACAACAATTGTCAAGAATTGAACGTAGTAATAAATATTCACCTTGAAGACTGGAGTAATGATGCTGCAAATTAAATTTAGCGATATAATTCAAATAGAAAACACAATTTAAATTTGTACATCAGTGTTTTTGGTCAAACACATGCAACCTTTGCAAATGTAAAAGCCACATTGTGATGATTTTATGCAACATTAATAAATAAGACCACACCCTGAACACCTTCTTGTTTGTCAGACGAGGTCATGTGATCTCTTTCAGCCAATCACATGAGCCGTTTCATGCTTTTTAGCGACTCAGCAGATTGTTGAGTGTTATTATAATGTCAGAGTAATTTGATGGAAGATCCTCCTGCTGTTGTGGAGCAGATAATTGAATCAGCGAGAGACAAATGGAGGGAGAAATAGACTGTAATGGTCTTTCAGAGGAAGAGGAGACACGGCGGTCATTATATCTCAGATGATGAGCTGATATTGTTCAAACCCTAGTGACCTGCCTTTTAAGGGAACATCTAAAGTGAAATGCAACCTTTTAAGTGAGCCCTTTGAAACGCTGAGATGAGTGGGTTTCAATAGCATTACCGAGCTAACAGAAGTGTTCTAATAACGTTCTGTTAGTGTTGTGAAAATGTTATTCACCGGTTACAGTAGAGTAACGCGGTTAACAAAATGTTGTAAAAATGTTGTTTATTTGTTTAAAGTGTTATTTATTGGTTACTGTAGTTACACAACATAAGAAAAATGTTTAACAGTGTTTTGTTACTGTTACGAAAATGTTACTTATTAGTTTAAAGAGTTATCCAGATAAGAAAAATGTTCTAAGGGTGTAGAACATTTCCCGGTTCATTTGACAGGTGTGAGTGCTCTGAATTTGAGAGGGGTCTGGATGCAGACCTGGTCCAGATGCAATCTGAGGTGCATGCAATGCTTTTTAATGCCTACACCTAACCCCACCCCTCACAGTGTCGTCACTGGCTCCATTGAGTGCATTGTGTCTGACATTGCATCTCTGAGAGATGCAATCTCAGCTTGCTTCATAAAGGCTGCATCCAGATACTATTGCTGAATCATGCCTGGGCGGTTGGAAGAGGTGTGCCAGAGCATGGTTCGGTTGGGCTTTGGCACGGTTGGGCTTTGAGTGGGAGAGGGAAGGGCGCCTGGGCTCGGTTCAAGGCAACCGTACCTAGTGTGGGTACACCCTAAAGAGCGTTTTGTTACGGTTACAAAAATGTTATTTATTGGTTGCAAGAGTTATCCAGATAAAAAAATAAATTCTAAGAGTGTTGTGTTGCTGTTACAATAACGTTACTTATTGGTTTTGAGAGAGTTATTCAGATAAGAAAAAGGTTCTAAGAGTGTTGTTTTGTTACTGTTATGATAGCGTTACTTACTGGTTTCAAAAGTTAGCAAAAAAAATTTATCATTTTGTTAATGTTACAATTACGTTACTTAATGGTTTGAAGAGTTACCAAAGATTTAAAAAAAAATGTTCTAAGAGTGTTGTGTTACTGTTACAAAAACATTACTTATTGCTTTTAGAAACTACCCAGATAAGAAAAATGCACTGACATTTTGTTACATTAGAAAAATGTACGTAAAGAAAAAAAAGATAGATTTGTTGCTTGATGTTACTGGATGAACATGATTTACAAATCATTGCAGGTTCAGAAAACACTAGCTAGTTAACCATTAACATGTTGCAGTGCACAGGTAATGTGTATAGCGTGTATATAGTGAATGTTCACTGTATTTGCAGTTCTGTTGTCTCTGTGTTTGCTGTAATGCAGTTTGTCGAGTGTCACTGCAGACTGAACTAGAGCTATGTTCCTGCTAGCGGCTGCTTTGACCTCAGCAGAATGAGAGGAATCAAACATACACACACACCTGCTAGCTGCTAGCGCTCTCTCAGACCCTGCATTAGCCATCAGTGGATCATCTTTCAGACAAAAACACTGGTGTAAATCCTCAAGATGATCACGATGATGACCTTGAGCTGTGGACGGTCAGACCTTCACTGACTGAGCTGCAGAGAGGGTTTCATATGCTACTTTCTGAGGACTATATTTATATACAATTGATGTTTAACCCAAAGTACTGTGGTATTGTTTTCCCTAAACTCTGGACTGGGCAAAAATTAAGATTGCAGTTAATCACATCCAAAATTTTGTTTTGACATAATATATGTGTATATTTATTATGTATATACAGTATAAATACACAAATGGATGCATATATTTGAGAAAATGTTTATTTATATTTAGATATAAAAGATATGTGTATATGCAAATTATGTATCAATTTAAATATCTGAGCAACAAAAGAAGTTTTGCATAGTTTTGTTTTTTATGGATGCATGTATGTGTGTGTGTGTATTACATATACATGTATGTGTGTGTACATGTACACATATATATATATATATATATATATATATATAACACACACATGTAACACAGTGCTGAGCATATATAAGTACACCCCTCACAAATCTCTCTTTTACATTCATATTTTTAATAGGAAGCTTTACAATATTATATTTGTGCATATACATTAGATTAGTCAGTACTGAAGCCAAATCTGGAGCTGATCTAACAAAATAACTTACGATAACGCTCCAAAACCTAGTACAGCCAAATTTATATGTTAAAGAAAAATATTAAATACAAATTTTAAAAAAGAGGAAAAATAAGAGAAGAGAAAAAAGAGAAGCAAAAAAATCGAAGAATTTAGTTGAAATTTTGTAGGTTGTAATTTATTTTTGCAATATTTTGCTTGAATTTAATTGTATTATCTTTCAATTTCTGAATATGTTTGGTGACTGAAATATTATTTTAATAAATATATCGGTTTAATAAATCTGTTTTGTTTAAATACACCAAAATACATGCCTATATTCACTGAGAAATGGAGAAAAATATTCATTTTCAAAATGGGGTGAACTCAATTATGCTGAGCACTGTATGTCAAAACAAACTTTTATTTTGGATGGGATTAATCTGTGCCCACTACTAAAAAAAAGCATGGTATTGTATTTGCATCTTATCACTTGTTTTTATTAGCTAAAACGAAAATTATTTAAGATGTATAAATTATATTAAAATATTAGCATTAAATGAAAATGTTTTAAAGTTTAATGAAATATTGGAAAGTATGAAATAGTAGTTTAACTGAAATAAAATGTTTAAATTCTAAAGTAACAAAAGCTTAAAGGTAAAACTGAGATAAAAAATAAACCTATACAAAGTAATATTTTTAAAAAAACATATAAACATTGCGGGCAGCACGGTGGCACAGTGGGTAGCGCAATCGCCTCACAGCCAGTAGGTCGCTGGTTCGAGCCCCGGCTGGGTCAGTTGGCACTTCTGTGTGGAGTTTGCATGTTCTCCTCGTGTTGGCGTGGGTTTCCTCCGGGTGCTCCGGTTTCCCCCACAGTCCAAACACATGCGCTATAGGTGAATTGGGTAAGCTAAAATTGTCCGTAGTGTATGTGTGTGAATGAGTGTGTATGGATGTTTCCCAGTGATGGGTTGCAGCTGGAAGGGCGTCCGCTGTGTAAAACATATGCTGGATAAGTTGGCGGTTCATCCCGCTGTGGCGACCCCAGATTAATAAAGGGACTGAGCTGAAAAGAAAATGAATGAATGAATATAAACATTGCACAAACATAATTTTAAATTGCTGAAGTAAAAAATGTAAAATATATATATATAAAATGAACAATGCTGTTAAAATAAGAATTTAAAAAATGACATAAAACACATGCTAAAATTAAAAACTAAATAATATATGCTGAAAAGAAGTTTAAGTGCTAAATTTCATAACTAAATTACAAAAATAATATTACTGTAAATATAAAAATGAAAGGCTCAGTGGTTAGCACTGTGGCCTCACAGCAAGAAGGTTGCTGGTTCGAACCTCAGCTGGGTCAGTTGGCATTTCTGTGTGGAGTTTGCATGTTCTCCCTGTGTTGGCGTGGGTTTCCTCCGGGTGCTCCAGTTTCCCCCACAGTCCAAACACATGCGCTATAGGTGAACTGAGTGTGTGAATGTGAGAGTGTATGGGTGTTTCCCAGTGCTGGGTTGCAGCTGGAAGGGCATTTGCTTTGTAAAACTTATGCTGGATAGGTTGGCGGTTCATTCCGCTGTGGCGACCCCAGATTAATAAAGGGATTAAGCCGGATGAAAATGAATGAATGAATGAATAAAATGAAAGCTAATTTCTTTAAAAAATCTATAAAAATTGTAATAGTATTTGGAAATAAAACAAATATTTATGCATTTTCTGAGCTATAATGACTTTGATTCACTGAATAATCAGCATGCATGTATGATACTTTTTTAAATATAGATTTTATTGGTTCTTTTTTACGAGATGGTCTTGTTAATATTAGCATGATGTTGCGGAGACGCCAGGTTGTGTATTTTTGTGTTGTGTGTTTATCCAGTCGATACAGCAGTGCTCTTGGCCGAGGCTTTTACCGCAGATAAAATCAATATGAAATGAGCGTCTTGTCTTTGAGCCAAAGACATCAGTCCACACTGACAGGAGAACACACTGCACTGCATTTACTCACTCAGAAAACTACACTTCATCCTATATATATATATATATAACTTATATACTATTTAAGATAGTAAAATAGATTTCAATATACAGAATTTAAGTTCTTTTATTTTATTGCATATATACAGTCGAAGGCAGGATTATTAGCCCTCCTGTTCAGTTTTAATTCTTTTATATTTCTGTTTAACGGAGATTTTTTTTTCCAGCACATTTGTAATCATAGTAGTTTTAATAACTCATTTCTAATAACTGATTTATTTTATCCTTGCCATGATGACAGCACATAATATTTGACTAGATATTCTTCAAGATACTAGTATTCAGCTTAAAGTGTCATTTAAAGGCTTAACTAGGTTAATTAGGGTAAAGTTAGGGTAATTAGGCAAGTCATTGTATAACAGTGGTTTGTTCTGGAGACAATCCAAAACAAATATTGCTTAAGGGGGTGAATAATATTGACCCTAAAATGGCTTTAAAAAAATTTAAAACTGCTTTTATTCTAGCCGAAATAAAACAAATAAGACTTTCTCCAGAAGAAAAAATATTATAGGAAATACTGTGAAAAATTCCTGAATCTGTTCAACATCATTTGGTAAATATAAAAAAATTAATCAACAGGAGGGTGAATAATTTTGTGCTCAATTGTGTTTAATCATATGCAAGTGTGTCTGCGGTTTTCTTTCTGAGTCTCTGAGCTCCTCATATGTTTAATGTTGGTCTCAGCGCTGCGGTTATATTTAGTTTAGTGACACAGTGATCAGTTTCTGGGACAACAGTGTTACTCACTCGCTGAAAATGCCCTGGAAAGTGTGTTTGCTTGAGAAACACTCACTGCTGCATGGAGGATTGGAGGAATAAATCTCACAGGAGAAAAAAAACACACTTTATTATCCACAAACGAAACCTTCTGGCAGCAATTATGAAGAAAAAAGATATTATTAAAACCATATAATTTTTTTTTACATTTTATTTTTACTTGAGCAGTTTAAGTTTAGGTTTATGCAATTTTAATTTCATCATTTATTCATTTTCCTTCGGCTTAATCCCTTATTTATTATTATTATCCCGGGACTCGAACCAGCGACCTTCTTTCTGTGAGGCGACAGTGCTAACCACTGAGCCATCATGCCGCCCTGTAATTTTAATTTGCTTATTATTAAAATTATTACTTTGTATAGCTTTATTTGTTATTTTATTTTTTATTTGTTGTTTTCTTATTTGCATGTAGCTTTCTGTTTTCAGCTTTCTGTTATTCGTGTTTGTATTTTAGAATTTAAATATATTTTACTTTACCAAACTATTTACTTCAGTAAAACTTTCATACTGTCAAATATTTCATTAACCATCACCATTTACCTTATCTTGATGTACTAAAATAATGTTAATTATATATTATTTCATAGTAAAAATGAACTAAAACAATTATCATATTTATAATTAAAAATCTTTTCTTTGTAATAATTTATGAACTTTCATAAAAAAACTATTTGTTAATATTTATATTTATTAATAATAATTAATAATAATGTTTTTATAATTTTGTAATATGATATAATAGCATGGGCAGCACGGTGGCGCAGTGGGTAGCACAATCGCCTCACAGCAAGAAGGTTGCTGGTTCGAGCCCTGGCAGGGTCAGTTGGCATTTCTGTGTGGAGTTTGCATGTTCTCCCTGTGCTCGCGTGGGTTTCCTCCGGGTGCTCCGGTTTCCCCCACAGTCCAAACACATGCGCTATAGGGGAATTGGGTAAGCTAAATTGTCTGTAGTGTATGTGTGTGAATGAGTGTGTATGGATGTTTCCCAGTGATGGGTTGCGGCTGGAAGGGCATCCGCTGCGTAAAACATATACTGGATAAATTGGTGGTTCATTCCCCTGTGGCGACCCCAGATTAATAAAGGGACTAAGCCGAAAGAAAATGAATGAATGAATGAATGAATATAATAGCATCTCAAACTAGAAATTAAAACTAAATACACTCTTGTTTATGTATATTTATAAAAGGCATGTTCACACACATTTAAACTAATAAAAAACAAAAGCACACAACCATTTCTAAAGCTTTTAAATAAAAATGGAAAGTGTCAATAAATACTTTGTATTTCTTAAAATGTGTTCATTTCACATCTGAAACTGAAATAACATAGAGTTAATAAAAATAAAATCACTAAATTACCAAAAAATAAGTTTGGAAATAGTAAATTATAAAATAAATTACAGTTAAAAATGTAATTGTATTTTAGTTTTGCTATTTAAAAAAAACCTTTATTTTGTGCAATGCAATGTAACATGTTTTAGGCCATCACGCACACACACGCACACACACACGCATGTTTGTTTTTGTGAAAAGTGGGTACATTACATAGGTTTCCATTGATTTTATACTGTACAAACCGTATTTTGTTTTGGCCTAACCCCACCCTACCCCTAAACCCAACCATCACAGGAAACAGTGTACAGCTTTACTCTCTGATTAAACTCATTCTGTGTGATTTATAAGCATTTTGAGAAATGAGGACGTCAGCAATGTCCTCATATTTCACCTCCTTTTTGTAATACCTGTGTCATACCCATGTCATTATACAGATTTGTGTCCTGACATGTCACAAAAACACGCGCACACACACATACACACACACGCACGTGCGCACACACACACTGGAGTGTAAACATCGCAGGTCTCGTCCTACAGGTGGCAGCATCAGCCTGAACAACAGCTGAACACAAATAAGTGCTGTGTGTCTGCTAAGGTCAATAGTGCAGAGTCAGGGATAGGGATAAAAACACTAGAGATTTTCAGGTTTTGTCTATTTATTTAGTTAGTTTTATTTTTATTGGTTTTTGTTGTTGTAAATATTTCTTTTTTATTCAGCTAATAATGCATATAATTAAAAGAAGGGTTTTAAAAAGGCACATATTTAATAATACAGCTATATTACTAAAACTAACACTGAAATTAAAATGGAAAATCTTAAGAAAAACTAAAATAAGTTAAAACACTGAAGACAGTTACTAAAAATTCAATTACTATGAAAATGCTACATAATTACTATAATATAATAATTACATTCATTCATTTTCTTTTCGGCTTAGTCCCTTTATTAATCAGGGGTCGCCACAGCGGAATGAACCGCCAACTTATCCAGCATATGTTTTACACAGCGGATGCCCTTCCAGCTGCAACCCATCACTGGGAAACATCCATACACACTTATTCACACTCATACACTACGGACAATTTAGCTTACCCAATTCACCTATACCACATGTTTTTGACTTGTGGGGGAAACCGGAGCACTCGGAGGAAACCCACGCCAACACGGGGAGAACATGCAAACTCCACACAGAAATGCCAACTGACCCAGCCGGGGCTCGAACCAGCGACCTTCTTGCTGTGAGGCGATTGTGCTACCCACTGAGCCACCATGCTGCCCTCAATAATTACAATTAAATAAATAAAAAAGGTATAATTAAAGCATATATTTTTGAACTTTAGCTGATTCAAAATAAAATTAATTAAAAAAATGATCAAATTTTGCTGTATGCACATTTGTGTATCAATGTGTTTAATTTAGTTACATTTCATTTCATTTATACACTGTAAAAAAATCCTGGTTGCTTTAAATTTTAAAGCTGAATCAAATTAACCTTATGAGTCCATTGAACTTATGTTAAAGTGACTTAAAACAGCTTGTTTAACTTATACAATTAAGTTAGAACATGATTAACTTTAAGTTTAGTTATTTATACTTAAGTTTATTAGCTTACAATCACCTAAACATATGCTGTCATGACTAATTGATCATATAATTTTTTACAGTGTATATTAAAAATATTTCTGAACAAATCAGTAATAAATATTGTATAGATTTTAATTTCTTTCTCTGGTTGAACATTTAATATGCATGTATGTATGTTTCACTTCACATCACAGCTGGGTTAAATGAGCAGCAAAGCCTTAATGTTTGAATTAAATTCCAAGTTCATCACCCTTCTTCTGTAAGTCTCTTTAGATTAAGTGTCTGAATGTAAATGTGATGATGTGTGTTTGTGTGATCCAGCAGGGCTTGTTTGGCCCATGAGGAAGTGTGAGCGGTGAACAGGCCAGAGGTCAGGATGACGACAGTAGCCGCAGAGTTCGAGCACATGGACATCCAGCAGCAGTACCAGGACAGTGTGAACAACCGCTGGGACGACGAGTGGGACAATGAGAACAGCTCCGCACGACTGTTCGAGCGCTCGCGCATCAAAGCCCTCGCAGGTCAGTGTGTGTGTATGTGTAACCAGTGTGTGACATTCACTTTTAGACACACATTTGTAAACTTCCCTCGAGGGAAGTTTTTATAAACTTTTTTTTTTTATTATTTAAGAATACAACCCCACATAGCAAAATTTCTCTGGCCCAGATCTGGCCCACACAATCAGCTTTTGCTTGGCCCACATGCCGCAGTGAATTACGGTACATGATTGGACCAAATCTGGCTTCCATACAAGCACCAAACATGGACCATATCTGGGCCAAGTCTCAGCCAAGTTAATAACCCATAACTGGGCCTGAACTGGGCCAGATATGTTGGTGTGTCACGACTGCAATGAATTTGATAAACCCATGAAGCATTTCGCTTTATTGCTGCGCTTTTTCTCAAAAGCAACCCGATTGGTAGAATTTTTTCTTTACTCAAATATAATTTAAATGTATTTTAAAAGTGGGTCAAGATAGGCCAAACTTACGTGGCCTACATATAAATTTTTAACATCTGGTCCAACTACTACATTTGATATCTGGCCCAAGTGTTGTGTGCTGCAGTAAAAAGAAGGTGCCACCTCTGCCAAACCCAGGCCATGTTTGGCCCACATGCTGTATGCCAATGCCGGACAAACACCTGCTGTGCCAGCTTTATGCCAAATCTGGGCCAGAATTCTTTGCTACCTGGGACCTTGCATGAAGTACGATACAATGTAAAAGTTTTTTACATGTTAAGTCCATCAATTTCTAGCTACCATAATTGTTGTGAATACGTGTAGAGAACAAGAAACATCTTTAGGACGTATAAAAGAGAAGAATTAAAGGCATGATGGAAGACCATCTCGTCGCAATGCATATGTTATTTGATCCATTTCATACAGTTCACACACGTTTTGAATCCAAGTATCCCCAATGCCATTTTGAAGTGTGTTCCACTTCATCAAGTGAATGAGGGAAGTTTACATGGACATACCCTCCATCCCTCGATTTTGACCGAGGGAGCGAGTCTGCTTTATATGTTCACTCCAGCACCTACAGTGGGGGAAATAAGTATTGAACACGTCACCATTTTTCTCAGAAAACTTTCAGTAGCCATTTCTCAGTATTTTTTAAACACTCAGTAGCCATTGACTTGGATTACATGAATCACTAAAAACAACAGATGCAGCAAAAAAAAATCTGTTTTTAATATTCTGGCGATGCAAAAAAAGTACATTTTAGATGAGCAAAATAATAGTAAATCTTTATTTTGGGGGGTACTGTCCCTTTAAAAGGTTTCTATATGTCAAAATTGTATATTTCATCAGTCAATAAGCATTAAAAGTGTTGCTATATATTATATTATATTATATTATATTATATTATATTATATTATATTATATTATATTATATTATATTATATTATATTATATTATATTATTCATTTTCTTTTCGGCTTAATCCCTTTATTAATCTGGGGTCGGCACAGCGGAATGAACCGCCAACTTATCCAGCATATGTTTTACCCAGCGGATGCCCTTCCAGCCGCAACCCATCACCGGGAAACATCAATACACACTTATTCACACACATACACTACGGACAATTTAGCTTACCCAATTCACCTATAGCACATGTGTTTGGACTGTGGGGGAAACCGGAGCACCCGGAGGAAACCCACGCTAACACGGGGAGAACATGCAAACTCCACACAGAAACGCCAACTGACCCAGCCAAGGCTCGAACCAGCGAACTTATAAACAATGAGACCCTGAGACAGAAAGGGTAGGTTAAAGTTAATAATAATGTTCAGTTTTTTGCAATGACAATCATTTCCCCTCATAAGACATCAATTTATAATCAGTATTAAATTTGTGTTGCCTGTATGTGTTTTTTTTAACTCTCAAATTACTGTCAGCCATTGACTTGCATTACACGAATCACCAAAAACAACAGATTCAGCTAAATAAAATCTATTTTTATTATTGTACTGAAGCAAAAAAGTACATTTTGGATGTGTAAAATAATAGCAAATTAAAGATTTTTTTGGGTACTGTCCCTTTTAAATGTTTCTATATGTCAAAATTGTATATTTCATCAGTCAATAAGTATAGAAGTGTTGCTAAATATTATATTATATTATATTACATTACATTACATTATATTGTATTATATTATATTATATTATATTATATTATATTGCGGTGGCGCAGTGGTTAGCGCTGTCGCCTCACAGCAAGAAGGTCGCTGGTTCGAGCCTCGGCTGGGTCAGTTGGCATTTCTGTGTGGAGTTTGCGTGTTCTCCCCGTGTTGGCAAGGGTTTCCTCAGGGTGCTCCGGTTTCCCCCACAGTCCAAACTCATGTGCTATAGGGGAATTGAATAAGCTAAATTGTGTATGTGTGTGAATGAGTGTGTATGGACGTTTCCCAGTGTTGGGTTGTGGCTGGAAGGCCATCCGCTGTGTAAAACATATGCTGGATAAGTTGGCGGTTCATTCCGCTGTGGCGACCCCTGATTAATAAAGGGACTAAGCCGAAAAAGAAAATGAATGAATTTTTATTTTATTTTATTTTATTTTATTTTATTTTATTACCTGAAACTGTATATTAAAGGTAATAATGTTGTAAATAATGTTCAGCTTTTTTGCAATGACAATTATTTAGCTTCACAAGACCTTTTTTTTATTATTTATAATCAGGATCCATGGGTATTAATTTTGTGTTGCCTGTATGTGTGTTTTAACTCTTAAAATACTGTCAGCCATTGACTTGCATGCTTTAATATTCTACTGTAGCAAAAAAAGTACATTTTGGATGCATAAAATAATAGCAAATCTTTATTTTTGGATGTATTGTCCCTTTAATAGATGAACATGACCTTCTTTTTGGAGCTTGACGGAGAGAAGCAATAATCAGTGTAATTATTATGAGCTGAAGTGCTTTTTGTTCTGTCTCTGCTGGGTTTGAATAGCTGTAACTCATGCTTTATAATGCGACTCCCACTCGCTCATGACATGCGCTGTATTGGTGTGTAGGAGAGCAGAAAGAAAGTGGGCGTAAGTTCACACTTTTCCTGCTCTTTCTGAATCTCCCACACCATTACAGAGTTACATAAAATCAATATGGAGATGGACTGTGTTTTATGCATGAGCTGAATCTTTAATGCAGTTCCTGTGGAAGCTGATGTAGGAAGACTTCTCTTAGTGGATAATATTCCTGTGTTGAACTTATTGCACAATTTGCTGAGAACATTCTGGTGGAGAGCTTGATGAATAATAATTAGTGCAAAGATTAATCGCATCCAAAATAAAAGTTTGTTTTGACGTATGTGTGTGTGTGTGTGTGTGTGTGTGTGTGTTATATGTATTTATTATGTATATGTGATACACACACACATACATAGAAACAAAACTATACAAAACAATTTAGTCACATAGATATTTAAATTTATAATTTATAATTTGAGTCATATAAATATCTATTTTATATCTAAATATAAATAAACGTTTACTCAAACTTATGCTGGCATGTGTGTATTTATATATACATAGTAAATATAAACAGTACACACACTTATATTATGTCCAAAAAAACTTTTTTTTTGGATGGGATTAATCGTGATTAGTTTTTTCCCAGAATTAATAATATTTTATTTTATTTTATAATATTTTATATATATTTTTTATTATTATAATTTATTTATTTATTTATTTATTTATTATTTTTGTTTTTATTTTTATTTTATTATTTGAAATATTTAGTTTCATTTGATTTAGTTTAGGAAAATAACAATAATTTTATTTTATTTTATTTAGTTTCTAATTTTATTTATTTATTTATTTGTTTATTTATTTGTTTATTTATTTTTATTTTATTATTTGAAATATTTAGGTTCATTTTGTTTCATTTTAGTTTAGATCCATTTGATTTAGTTTAGGAAAATAACAATAATTTTTATTTTATTTAGTTTATAATTTTATTTTATTTTTATTTATTATTTTTATTATTTTATTTTTATTTATTATTTAAAATATTTAGTTTAATTTTATTTAATTTAAGTTTTGTTTCATTTGATTTAGCTTAGGAAAGTAACAATTTTATTTAGTTTCTTTTATTTTATTTTAGTAATTGAGGGGGGTTAAAATTGTGAGGCAATCCATATAATCCAAAAATGTCAAGGTTTTTAAAAATAAATAATAATAATAATAATAATAATAATAATAATAATAATAATAATAAAAATAGTGTTTACCATTGGTCAATGGATGAATAAAATTCTTGCTACATATTATAATGTGTAGATGTACATATGTGTAAATATGATAATTCTACCAATTAAAAAAATGGTGGTCAAAAGACTGAAAGAAGCCTTTTTACGCTCACCGAGGCTGCATTTATTTATCAAAATACAGTAAAATAAATGTGAAATATTATTAAAATTCAAAATAAAATGTTAGTATGTCAACAAATTGTAAAATGTAATTTATTCCTATGATTCACAGCTGCATTTTCAGCAAAATTACCCCTTCACGTGATCCTTCAAAGAGAGTTATATTCTCAGATAGTATAATCATAACTGATTGATTTAGTCACTTTAAAATTAAATGCAAATGTGTTGAGTTTTGCACAGGTTTTAATAAGGATGGTCAGACTTCTCCATGGTTCTCCCAGTGGGTTTTCCTCGTATTTTCTTCTTTATGTAATGAATTGTTGCGATGACAGTGGCATGTTTCCGTCTTCTGTTTTGCGTCTGTGCTGCGCTGTGTTTACAGAGGTGTGATGTTGTTTATGATTTCTGTTATTCTGTGGGCTGGCAGAGCTGAAACACTCCTGACACTCGCTCTCATACTGCAGGAATAAAGACACAAAAATACAACATCTTCCTCTCTCCCATTGCCAAAAACCACAAGACATTTGTGGAGCTGTAAAAAAGCCCTCAGCATTCCAGTAAGCGTTCACATGACTGTGTTTTTCTTCATTTCTTCACCGCCCTCCGTCTCACAGGAATAACCCTCAGAAACAGATGTAGATTTTCTGTTTCTGCTTGTGTTTAGATCACTGTTTTTTGTCTTTGTAAGCTTTAATCAATGGATCAATAATTTCTTCTGTAATTGGTGTTTGCTGGTGTGAGGGGGCGGAGTCACATACAATCAGCCAATAGCAACCCCCAACTCACAAGTTGATTCAAAATCAAGCCCCGCCCCATGATGATTTTCTTCTGTGACAAATTTACAATAAAAAAAACTATTACCAATAAATAAATGAATAAATAAATATATATATATATATATAAACCATATCAATAAAGGTGACACGGTGGCTCAATGGTTAGCACTGTCGCCTCTCAGCAAGAAGGTCACTGGTTCGAGTCTGACTGGGTCAGTTGGCATTTCTGTGTGGAGTTTGCATGTTCTCCCCATGTTGGCGTGGGTTTCCTCCGGTTTCCCCCATAGTCCAAACACGTGCTATAGGTGAATTGGATGAACTAAATTAGCCGTAGTGTATAAGTGTGTGTGTGAATGTGAGAGTGTATGGGTGTTTCCCAGTACTGGGTTGCGGCTCGAATGGCATCCATTGCATAAAACATATGCTGGAATAGTTGGCGGTTCATTCCGCTGTGGCAACTTCTAATAAATCAGGGACTAAGCCAAAGGAAAATGAATGAATGAATAAAACTGACTAAAAGTTTGTTGATTTCATAAAGAATGTAACACTAAGTAACTAATAGCTTGAACAATCAGCTCAACCTATGGCAAGAGTTGGGGGCGGGACTATCTGCTTGTCCAGCCAATGGAGGATGGAGTTTTCTGTGAAACATGTTGATACATTTCCTTGTATCTCTGTCTAATCTAATCTAACATATGTATATGTATCTCTCAAAAAAATCCATTGTTTCTGTGAAATTTCACCCTTCAAACTGGCAACCTTTGAGTTTTCAAACCATTTAATTTGGGTTCATTGTAAAGTATTTAGGTCTGGTTGATTTTTCTAACTTTTTGGGAATTATTTTTTTTGTTTAATGACTTGCACCAGTAATATTGCAGCTTTATTTTTTTTATTGTTTGGTAACCTCGTCTTTCCTCCAGAGGATGTAAAAATCTCCTTTAAACTGAATCCGAGCTGTGCTGTCTGGGCTGTGCTGTCTCATCAGCCTGTCATTGGCTCAGATGGGAAGTCAGATATCACAGACACAGATATTCACTCACTCCCTGAGCTCTGATAAGTCAGGAATCCCCCCGGCAGCGCTCCACATTCCTCACTAATGTAGACCATGTGCTGGAGGCCCTGCTGCACATCACTGAGATCAGCACAGGGGCGCCAGAGTGAGACTAAACCCCCACTTCAGCAGAGCAAAATCACATGCTTACTGCAAACACCAGCAATTATCACTGATCAATCCTGAGAGGTTCACTGGATGACCATAGATGAATGGATGATATGTTGATGGAAGGATGGATGGATGGATGGATGGATGGATGGATATGTTGATGGATGGATGAATAGGTGAATGGATGATATGTTGATGGATGGATGGATAAATGGATGGATGAATATGTTGATGGATGGATGGATGAATATGTTGATGGATGGATGAAGAGATGAATGGATGATATGTTGATGGATGGATGAATATGTTGATGGATGGATGGATGGATGGATGGATATGTTGATGGATGATATGTTGATGGATGGATGAATGGATGATATGTTGATGGATGGATGGATGGATGAATGGATGGATTAATATGTTGATGGATGGATGAATAGATGAATGGATGATATGTTAATGGATGGATGAATTGATGAATGGATTGTATGTTGATGGATAGATGAATGAATGGATGGATTAATAGATGAATGGATGATATGTTGGATGGATGGATGGATGGAGTATATTATAAAAATATATAGTTGGATGGAATGGATGGATATATAGATAGATGGATGGATATAAAGATGAATGGGTGGATGCATTAATATATATATGTGAATTGATGGACAGATGGTTGATGAATAGATAACACAGTGTAACTCATTGAGCTTCAGGTACAGAATTAGTGCTGTGGTCATGAATAATGAATAGAGAACCCTTGGTTTCCTATAGTTTCACACACACACACACACACACACACACACACACACACAC
>CAIGQV010000990.1:1786746-1807594 GCA_903798115.1 Danio jaintianensis
CCACAACACATCAATGGCTATAGTTGTTACCATAGCAACTGTAGAATCGCCACAACACATCAATGGCTATAATTGTTACCATAGCAACTGTAGAATCACCACAACACATCAATGGCTATAGTTGTTACCATAGCAACTGTAGAATCACCACAACAGATTAATTTAAATACTTTACTATTGACCTTACTCTGCAATGTGGAAGTGCACTCATTTTTATGACTATGCATAAAAAATAGGATGATATAGATGAAAATATCAGTTTGCAGCATCAAGCAGCAGAAGATGTTTTTATTGTCTAAAAATCAATGAAAGTGAATAATATCAGAAGTTGAGGGACAAAAAAGAATTCATGTGGGTTTACATGTTTAGTTACTTCTGATCTCCAGTCCTCAGATTACATATTGAATAGCCTATAGTAAGCGTCTTCTCTTCCATCATTACTGGGGATTTGAGTGCCCTCAGCAGTGCAGATGGAGGTGAATGTTGAGTCCTGATGTCTGCAGGACACGTGGCCGTCTTGTGACTTCACAATGACACCACTGACTGTGTGTGTGTGCACAAACAGGCCTCTTTTACACAGCAGAGTCCCGCAGGCCTGAATCCCACGCTTCACACACCCTGAAGAATCCAGCGTTTGTTCCGTTCGGGAATACAGGATCATGGGACACACATCACATTATCGCTTATCGCATGCTGTGTTGAGGAATTAGAAAACAAGATGATATTTCTATGCTTCGGTTAGGCATAGTGTAACAGAATTACATCAAGGATTCAGTAGTGTCATGCATAATAACGTTTGACCATCGCTGTATACCATAGTAAAGCTGGAGGATCTTTTTAGGGGAGTGCAGAAAATCTAACACTTTTTTTTTTTGGTTGCCATGGTGTTACTATGTATTTGTTCAAAGAGGTTTTGCTAGGGTGTTTTGGATGGTTGCTAGGGTGGTTGCCATGGTGTTCTATATTGCTGTTATTGGTGTGTAGTGTGGTGTTTATGTGAACGTTAGCAATAAATAATAGTGTTTTTAGTATTACATTTCTACTCTTAAAAGTAAGACTAAAAGTAGTTTTTTCCATTGGAATGATGTTTAAATAAAATAAATATTAGTTATAAAATAATTAATAATACAGTAAATATTAGATGAAAGTGTAAAAAAAAAATTTTCTGCCTACAACATAAATGAAATAAGTTTGACTTAATAAATGTAGGCTATATAATGAGCTTTTTTTTTCTTTCTTTTACATTAACTTGGCATTTAAAATTAGTTTTACTAAGTTGTGTAATATAAAATATTTCTATATCATTATTACATTATATAAAATATAATAATTAGGTATATATATATATATTCAATTCAATTCATCTTTATTTTTCTAGCGCTTTTGCAATGTAGATTGTGTCAAAGCAGCTTAGCATAGAAGTTCTAGTAGATATTACATATATGTAACATATATTATACATCATTTCCCTGAAAATATCATTATTGTTATTTAATTTGTATTGTATTTTATAATATTTTTTTTCTAAATTATTTTTCCGCTTTATTTCAGCTTTTCGTTTTCTTTAGGAAAAAAAGACACTTTGTTTCTGCCTTGATAACTAACAGAAATATATATTAAAAAACATTCACTTGAAGTACTTTGAGTTTATTTAGAGTTTTTTTTCATCGCTTTTACTTCCAATTTCAAATTTAGATTGGCTATGATTTATAATATAACATATTATATTATTGAATTATATTAAATAATAATTGGGTATACATAAATTTCCTCAGATAATATATAATATATATATTTTTGTTCAATTAGTATTATTAGATTTTAAAACTTTTCTAAATTATTTTCTTTCTTTTTTTTGCAATTTAATTCAGCATGACATTATTATTATTGTTATTATTATTATTATTATTATTATTATTATTATTATTATTATTATTAATTATTATTATAAAAAATAAGCTTTTATCATTGAATAAAAGTTGTGTTTAATAGCCAATCATTCATGTTATTATTCTAAAATATTAATGTACATGCACTCAAAAAATGTTCTTGCTGCTTGTTCAAACTACTTATTTAAAATGAGCTGAATCAACACAATTCTTGAGGGTTTTTTGGGACAACTTATCTGTTTTACTTTAACTTAATTGATTTGTGTTGGGACAACATAAAGTAATTAAGTGCAATCCAGCATTTTTTTTACAGCATGTTGGATTGCAATATGAAAGAAAATATCATTATTATATAAAACAAAGCATTGATTTACAGCATTTCATTTCAGGGCTAAATAAATCTCCCTTTAAACATTTGTAGATACCCTTGATCTTTTTTTTTTCTTTGTGGCTTTAATACACATTTGAGCGGTTTCACAATCACTTAAGACCCCTAAAAGAGAAGCAGACTCAAAAAATGATGTTTGTTCAAACTACTTATTTAAAATGAGCTGAAGCAACACAGTTCTTGAGTTTTTTGGGGGGGTCAACTTGATTTTTTTTATGTTCAATCTACTTAAATTTGTAAAAATGATCAAGTTAACTTAATTGATTTGTGTTGGGACAACATGAAGGAATTATGTGGAACCCAGCATTTTTAACAGTGAAGTTAAAATATTTAACTATTCTGACTATTTTATACAGTTATTAATTGGCTTTTATGCAATTATTAGTTTGACTTTTCAGTGATCGAGTGATAGAGGCATGTTTCTTAACGCTGAGGCTTCATATGCGTTTAAACTAAGAGTGCTAATATGTTTCAGAATGATGCACGTGAGCTTTCTCTGTTCTTAATACAGTGATGGAACAATTGCACTGTCAATGGAAGTCATACATTGAAGCCATTGCATTGCAAGTGAAACAAAATGCATTGATTTGTTTTATGTTCAATACTTAAATTTGTAAAAACTAATAAGTTCATTCCTTCATGTTGTCCCATACAAATTGATTGTGTGGAACCCAGTATGTTTGTAATTGTACTGTAAACAGTGTGTTTGATTGTAAATTACTGTAAATAATGCTGGGTTCAACACAATTCATTCATGTTGTCCCAACACAAATTGATTTAGTTAACTTAATTATTTTTACTCATTTAAGTGGACTGAACATAAAACAATTAAGTCCCCCCCCCCCCCAAAAAAACAACTAAAAACTGAAGAATGGTGTTGTTTCAAATCTTTTAGTAGTTTGAACAAGCAGCAAAAGTCATTTTTTGAGTGTATGAAACAAAATATCATTATATAAAACAAAGCATAGATTACAGCATTTCAGGCCTAAATATATCTCCCTTTTAACATCTGTAGATACCCATGACCTTTTTGTTCATTGTGGCTTTAATACACATTTGAGTGGTTTCACATAATCACTTAAGACCCCTAAAAGAGCAGCAGAGGGTTTGTTTGCTGTCAGGAAAGCTCCTCAAAGTGAGAATGATCTTTACCGTCCCGACACAGCCGTGTGAAATTCCTGAGTGGGAATTAGCAGATGTTTATTTGTGCAACTCTTTGGCCAAACTTTGACAAGAGGTTCAAAGTTCTGCATTCATGGCTGATTCCCTCCTCCTCACCTTGCAGACAGATGGAGGAGGGAAAAAAAACGGGGGAAATTTCAAGCAAACGCTGAATTTTAGGCAGGATGCAAGTCAGTCCAACATTCCAAGAAGGCTGTTCTGTATTTCTTACACCACTTTTCTTTGGTCTCGCATGACCCACATAACAATGCACGGAAATGGGCTGACTTCCTGCTCAAGATCCTTTCCCCCGTCCCCCCCGTCTTCACCGGAGACTTGGTACGACCCGTCTCCTCCTCTACTTTCATTGTAATGAGCTGGTGACATCATCTGCAAACACACACACACACACACAGCAAGCTGAAATTACAACCCTCTCCTGTTCCGTTAAAAAAAAAGAAAGAAAAAAAGAGTCTCTCCATTGACTGTGGAGGATTGAGACTAACTAGAGGGAGAGTTAGCGCTGATCCATCCTCCACTGACAGGAGGAGGAGCTGTCTGTCTGTGAGCTTTTTTAGTTTTTTGGGGGGAGATTGAGCTTTTGAATGGACAGAGTGTGAAGAGCTACCATCCTGGAGACAGCGGCAGCATGCTGGTCTCCTCCAAGGCGTTAGATCGGGACGGAAACCTGCTTTTCGCTATTGGATATCCCTCATTTTAGCTCAGAGAAAATCCTGCTCGGTTTTTCTTTCTGCGCCGGCTCTGTGGTTTCCTGGGAGGTTTTTTTTTTTTGTGAGGAATCTGGAAATAGTTTCCCTCTCGGTCAGGGATCATGGATTTGGAGTGGGCGTCTGGGGGCCCCGAGGGCTTCTATCAGGAGCCCAGCTTCCCTGCGCAAATGCCCTTCAACTATAACCAGCTCGAGGGCCGATTCAAACAGCTGCAAGGTAAGATGCGTCCTGATGATGATGGGATGCATTGTTTACAGCCGTTGCTACGCTGAATTCTGTTCAGGGTGTCCGCGGGGTCTTAAAATGTCTTAAATTTCACAAAAATGTAGGCCTTAAAGTCTTAAATCCATTAAAATATGATGTGGTGTATGTCTTAAATGCTTTTAAACTGGACTTAATTTTCCTTTGTCCATATAAAGCTACCCACAGTACAATCCATCTGAAAAGACAACAAAAGTAAAACTGATTAACACTATTTAACAATCTGGTTTAATTATCGTCCTTACAACGTTATAATAACATGTATTTTGACACATTATGTAAAATATGTGGCTGAGAAATAACTTTAATGGGGCAAGTAAAATATTCCACTGGCCATTACAAAAAACCTTAGTGTTTTGCCCTGTAAAAGTCTGAAATTTCATTCATAATGATGTTAAAACGGTCTTAAAGCCATAAATTTGACTTGGTGAAACCTGCCTGTTATAAATTCAGCCTGTCTGTTATAAAGCCCATTCATGACTTTCCTATGAGGAAAAAAGGGATGCATTTGCTTTATTTGTTTAAAAAAAAGCACTAAACAGTGCATGCTAGTACTTTTTTATTTTAAATGATTTTACTTTTAAAAGCATAGAGATTCATGCATGAATAACAAGCGTTTTAATCCTCACATAAAAGGCAGAATTGGAAGTTTCTGACTGGATTAGTGCTTGGATTTTAGACACTTTTGCATGGATTTCATGGTGAACTTCTACCTTTTCCGCTTGGCTTCCCTTCCCCAAAATCAATAAGAGGGCCATTCGGGCTGAATGGGCCGTCATAGACAACAATGGAAAACCCGGGATGGTGGGAGTGGCTGTTTTGTTCTGCTGACTATGAGAGTGATAGAGGCATGCTTCTTAACGCCGAGGCTTCATGTGCATTTAAACTGAACATGCTAATGAGCGCATATGTTTCAGAATGTTTATTTTCTTCTTAATGCTGTGATGGAACAATTGCGCTGTCATGCATTGAAGTCATTGCATTGCAAATGTAATAAAATGCATGGAAGATCTTTGCCGTTACTCATGTTTTCTTGTGGCCAGTTTAAATTCTGACTTTTCCCTCAAATTTACAACAGTTTTTTTGTATTTGCAAGGTTATTGGAAAGGTTATTTCCGTTCTCAGAGGTCTGGTCTGTTTTTTATTTCCTGCAATTGCAAATTCAAGGGATTTTTCCCTCAATTCTGGTTTTATTGTTCTCAATTGTGACATTTTTTTTCTCAGAATTGCAGCTCAACATGCAAACTTAAGTTAAAAGGTGTTTTTTTAAACAATTCTGACTATTTTATAGAGTTATGGAGTTATATAGAGTTATAGAGTTGGCGTTTCACAGTTGAGAGAGATAGAGGCATGTTATGCATTTAAACGGAGAGAGCTAATATGTTTCAGAATGATGCACTGAGCTTTTTCTGTTCATAATACAGTGATGGAACAATTGCACTGTCAGCAGAAGTTATGCATTGAAGCCATCGCATTGGAAATTGAATAAAATGCATGAAAGATCTTTGTTGTTACTCATTGCTTAAATGTATTTTTAGCCAGTTTAAATTCTAACTTCTTTTGCATTGGCAAGGTTATTGGCTTTTTTGTTGCCATTTCAGTTCTCACAGGTCTGACCTGGTTTTTATTTCCTGCAATTACTAATTCAAGATTTTTTCCCCTCAATTCTGATTTTATTCTTCCCAACTGTGAACTTTTTTTTTTTCCCAGAATTGCAGCTCAACATGCAGACGCAGGTTAAAAGCTTTTTTTTTTAAGCAATTCTGACTATTTTATACAGTTATTAGTTGGCTTTTCATCGTTAAGAGTGATAGAGGCATGTTTCCTAACGCTGAGGCTTTATATGCGTTTAAACTGAGTGCTAATGTGTTTCAGAATGATGCACATGAGCTTTTTCTGTTGTTAATACCATGATGGAACAATCGCACTGTCAGTATAAGTCATTCATTGAAGCCATTGCATTGCAAATTGAATAAAATGCATGGAAGATCTTTGTAGTTACTTTTAGTTATTGCTTAAATGTGTTTTCTTACCAGTTTAAATTCTCTTTTTTTAATTTTATTTGCAAGGTTATTGGATTTTTGTTTTTGTTAATTCAGTTCTCGCAGGTCTGACCTGGTTTTTATTTCATGCAATTGCAAATTCAAGATTTTTTTTTACAAATTCTAATTTTATTTTTCTCAATTGTGCAATGTATTTTTCTCAGAATTGCAGCGCAACATACAGACGCAAGTTAAAAATCAGTTTTTTAGCAATTCTAAATATTTTATGCAGTTCTTAATTGCCTTTTATGCAATTATTAGTTTGACTTTTCAATGATCGAGTTATAGAGGCATGTTTCTTAACTATGAGGCTTCATATGCATTTAAACTGAGTGCTAATATGTTTCAGAATGATGCACAAGCTTTCTCTGTTCTTAATACAGTGATGGAACAATTGCACTGTCAGCAGAAGTCATGCATTGAAGTCATTGCATTGCAAATGGAATAAAATGCAAGGAAGATTTTTGTCGTTACTCATTGCTTAAATGTGTTTAGGACTGTGCAATGCTTTTAGACTTCATAGAACTGGTTTAAAATTAAAATCTGGTTTGCAGTTGTTGTTTTGTTCTGATCTGGAGTGGAGATCGATACATGTGTGCTAGGCATTTGGCACTTTACCTACTCAGCGATTTCACAGGTTTCTCTCGTTTGCTGTTACTGTACTGCAGATGTGTCTCTGCTTTTTGTGTTTAAGTGTGAGTGTGTGTGTGTTTACACGGTGCTTCTCATAACCCTGGTATGCATTGGAAGTGTGACGTGTGCATGATGAAATTGCACAAGTATGAGGCGACTGTTAAAAGAGTCACTCTGATATCAGTATATAAAGAGATTAATCACTATCATGATATTGGAGAGATTGAGAAACCTTCTGTTTCCGGCTTGATCAGAAATGCAGCTTTTCTTCATCATAAATGTACTCGGGTCATAAACGGTGTTTGCATTAAACTAAATTCACAAAAGGGATTTTGATATGCATAAAAAGCACATTAAACACAAATACATTGTGTTATATTTTAACTAATTAAAAGCTTCTTGCTTACAAATGGTAAAACCTTGGTTTGAAAGATAGTGGCAAAGTATAAAGATTTAAAAAGACTTTAAAATTAAAAAGTATTTTGGGATCCTTCAATAGAGTCTAAATCAGGGGTGCCCAATCTTTTTCTTATGAAGGGCCAAAAACCAAACTTGATTGAGGCTAGTGGGCTGAAGGTAAATATAGTTGCCATGGGTAATTTCCTAATTTATTTACAAATATGAAAAAATGACTAGAAAACATTGCTTTATGTTAACTAATCCAGTATTTTTTACATTGTATAATGAACTTATTACAGTAAAAACAAAACAATCTCATTTATAAGAGCATTGCACTAATTTTTGCCTTGATTTGCTCGCCGATGTCTTCTACATAGTCCTCTATCCGTCGAGTGACAGTATTTACATTTTTAAAAATCAGATTCATTTACATTTAATTGAAGCATTTAATTTCAGTTTGCTTTTTTGTAGCTCAGCAATAAAACAAAAGAGGTTACATTAAAAAAAATGATACGTCAAATTAGAAATGACGATCTCTGTTAAAGGCATTCACCCCAAACCTCTCCATCATTCTCTCTCTCCTCTCAGATGGGATGGTGGGCCAAATCAAAGCTTATAATGGACCAACTTTCGCCTGCGGGCCCTACTTTGGGCATCTCTGGTCTAAATGATTCTAGCTCTTTTGCTACAGTGTAAAAATGTGTGTTAATTAACCGTTTGCATATTTTGTGTTTCACTTTCTGTTTATTTGCGGTTGTGAATTGCATTATGGGATGTCGATCTCTGCTCTGGTGACTTTTGATGTTGAAAATTCAATTCTACAGTTTAACAAAGTGACTTTTATTGACATTTTAGTAGTTTAAAATAATATAATGTATAATATCTAGAGCAATAAGTCTGTAAAATAGCAGAAAATGTACTGGCAGTTTATTACAAGGTGTTTGTAGCGTAATATACAACACCAACCCAGACAATATAGCACTGCAAACTATTACAAATGTTCATAAAAGTCACTTTTTAAACTTTTCAAGGTTAAAAGCTGTCAGAAGAAAGATCAAGCTCCCATAATGCAATTCAAAAGCAGAAATCAGTGGGGAGAAATCAAAAAATCAAAACATGAATCACAAAATAGGCAAAACTTCAGATATTTTTTCCACTGTATATAAGCTATTGTTACACTGAATGAGTCTTTCTGTTAATCCCCTCTCTAATTTGCGAAGAAATGAAAGCTGTGTTGCACGTTTATTTCTTTGATCGTTGAAAGCCCTTTTTGTTCACATTTATGCATTTAGCAGCTGCTTTCATCTAGAGAAATGTGGCTAATTAGTAACTCGGAGCAGCCCGGCCCTTCCTGCAGTTCACTGATGAAAACTTGACCTTTTACCTGTGATCTGATGGACTGTGTGAGATTCAGCTTGTAAATATCTTGATATGTGCTTGGCTGGAGATAATCTGTATCTCTGTCGACATTATATTCGTCATGCAATACAATACAATACATTAATTAATTCATTTATTCATTAATTTTCCTTCGGCTTAGTCTCTATTTCAGAGGTCGCCACAGTGGTTAGCACTGTGGCCTCACAGCAAGAAGGTCGCAGGTTTGAGTCCCAGCTGGGTCAGATGCCATTTCTGTGTGGAGTTTGCATGTTCTCCCCGTGTTGGCGTGGGTTTCCTCCGGGTGCTCCGGTTTCCCCCACAGTCCAAACGCATGCGCTATAGGTGAATTAGGTAAACAAAATTGTCCGTAGTGAATGAGTGTGTGTGAATAAGTGTGTATGGGTGTTTCCAAGTACTGAGTTGTGGCTGGAAGGTCATCCGCTGCGTAAAACATATGCTGGAATAGTTGGTGGTTCATTCCGCTGTGGCGTCCCCTGATAAATAAGGGACTAAGCCGAAGGAAAATTAATGAATGAATGTTCCTGAGTACTATTAGACTCCTCAGAAAACCATAAAACACTTTTTATTTAATTGTTTTTCACTTTTTCTCTTTATTGATTTATCTATGTTTGTAGATATTGTTTATTATATTTCTATCCAGATGCCCTCCCCTACAGAATCATCCCAATCAATCTAAATTTATTCATTCTTGCCAATTAGAGATATTCAAGTCATGTGGTAAAATTGTATTCTCTTATCGCAATATATATCACAGAATAACAAAATATCGCAATGCTAGATTTCTCAGATATCGTGCAGCCCTAGTTTCTGCTTCAAAAAAAGACGGTTCACCCAAAAATGAAAATGTACTCATTATTTAATGTCCCACAAATGGTTTCAAAGCCTTTATAAGTTTCTCTCTTCTGTCAAACACAAAAGAAGATACACTCACCGGCCACTTTATTATTAGGTACACCTTACTAGTACCGGGTTGGACCCACTTTTGCCTTCAGAACTATCCTTCGTGGCATAGATTCAACAAGGTACTGCAAATATTCCTCAGAGATTTTAGTCCATATTGACATGATAGCATCACGCAGTTGCTGCAGATTTGTCGGCTGCACATCCATGATGCGAATCTCCCGTTCCACCACATCCCAAAGGTATCAGCTGGAACCAGTCTGGCCATTCTCCTCTGACCTCTGGCATCAACAAGGCATTTGCGCCCACAGAACTGCCGCTCACTGAATATTTTCTCTTTTTTGGACCATTCTCTGTAAACCCTAGAGATGGTTGTGCATGAAAATCCCTGTAGATCAGCAGTTTCTGAAATACTCAGACCAGCCTGTCTGGCACCAACAACCATGTCACGTTCAAAGTCACTTAAATCACCTTTCTTCCCCATTCTGATGCTCGGTTTGAACTGCAGCAGATCGTCTTGACCATGTCTACAGTCGTGGCCAAAAGTTTTGAGAATGACACAAATATTAGTTTTCACACAGTTTGCTGCTGAACTGCTTTTAGATCTTTGTTTCAGTTGTTTCTGTGATGTACTGAAATATAATTGCAAGCACTTCATACGTTTCAAAGGCTTTTATCCACAATTACATGACATTTATGCAAAGAGTCAGTATTTGCAGTGTTGGCCCTTCTTTTTCAGGACCTCTGCAATTCGACTGGGCATGCTCTCAATCAACCTCTGGGCCAAATTCTGACTGATAGCAACCCATTCTTTCATAATCACTTCTTGGAGTTTGTCAGAATTAGTGGGTTTTTGTTTGTCCACCCGCCTCTTGAGGATTGACCACAAGTTCTCAATGGGATTAAGATCTGGGGAGTTTCCAGGCCATGGACTGAAAATTTCAACGTTTTGGTCCCCGAGCCACTTAGATGTCACTTTTTCCTTATGGCACGGTGCTCCATCGTGCTGGAAAATGCATTGTTCTTCACCAAACTGTTGTTGGATTGTTGGAAGAAGTAGCTGTTGGAGGGTGTTTTGGTACCATTCTTTATTCATGGCTGTGTTTTTGGGCAAAATTGTGAGTGAGGCCACTCCCTTGGATGAGAAGCAACCCCACACATGAATGGTCTCAGGATGCTTTACTGTTGGCATGACACAGGACTGATGGTCGCGCTCACCTTTTCTTCTCCGGACAAGCCTTTTTCCAGATGCCCCAAACAATTGGAAAGGGGCCTCATCGGAGAATATGACTTTGCCCCAGTCCTCAGCAGTCCATTCGCCATACTTTTTGCAGAAGATCAATCTGTCCCTGATGTTTTTTTTGGCGAAAAGTGGCTTCTTTGCTGCCCTTCTTGACATCAGGCCATCTTCCAAAAGTCTTCGCCTCACTGTGCATGCAGATGCGCTCACACCTGCCTGCTGCCATTCCTGAGCAAGCTCTGCACTGGTGGCACTCCGATCCCGCAGCTGAATCCTCTTTAGGAGACCATCCTGGCGCTTGCTGGACTTTCTTGGACGCCCTGAAGCCTTCTTAACAAGAATTGAACCTCTTTCCTTGAAGTTCTTGATGATCCTATAAATGGTTGATTTAGGTGCAATCTTATTAGCCACAATATCCTTGCCTGTGAAGCCGTTTTTATACAACGCAATGATGGCTGCACGCGTTTCTTTGCAGGTCACCATGGTTAACAATGGAAGAACAATGATTTCAAGCATCACCCTCCTTTTAACATGTCAAGTCTGCCATTCTAACCCAATCAGCCTGACATAATGATCTCCAGCCTTGTGCTCGTCAACATGAAATGCAGTCGAAAGTTTTTTTCAGGATTAAGTTAATTTTCATGGCAAAGAAGGACTATGCAATTCATCTGATCACTCTTCATAACATTCTGGACTATATGCAAATTGCTGTTGAAAAAACTTAAGCAGCAACTTTTCCAATTTCCAATATTTATGTCATTCTCAAAACTTTTGGCCATGACTGTACATGCCTAAATGCATTGAGTTGCTGCCATGTGATTGGATGATTAGAAATGTGCGTTAACGAGCAGTTGGACAGGAGTGCCTAACAAAGTGGCCGGTGAGTGTATTTAGAAGAAAGCTGAAAACCTATAACCATTGACTTCCATAGTAGGAAAAACAAATACTATACAAGTCAATGGTTACCGGTTTCTGACATTCTTCAAAATATCTTCTTTTATTTTATGCAGGAACAAAAAAAACTCATAAAGAGTGTGTAAATTATGATAATTCTGGGTGAACTATCCCTTTAATGAATTTAATGCATTTAAACAGCTTATTGTCAGTGTTTAAAATGTGACTTCAGGTTATATGCATGCTCTGATCACACTTATTAGGTAGTATTTGCTTTCACACAGACATGTATCATCTTGTTCCACTGATGCGATGGTTTTGATATCAACTCAAAAGTTTTTTTGTTTTATGATGTTTAATAGAAAATGCATGCATACTTCAAGCTGTAGATCAGCCAAGATAGATGTCAGATTCTTGGCCTTCATGCTGCTGTTGTGGAGGAACTGCAGTGAATAAACACACAGCTTCTTTTCCTCAGATGCTTTACTGACTGCAAGCCTGCATGTGTCCAGCTGATCTCGGCCCTTTTTCCTCCTCAATCGGGTTGTTTTGCGTGCTGAAGCAGATCTTTTGTTTTGGTCTCTCAGTCTCTGCTTTGCTCAATGAGCTTCTGTTGGCTGCTGGCAGAGATATGACTCTGTTCAGGATGCTGATGTTGTGCTTTTAAACAGTCAAAGCTAAATTTATTGAATATTTAGCACTTTATCACAGCTTATTGGCTGACTATAGTATACTATATACAGTTGAAGTCAAAATGATTCGCCCTTCTGTGAATTTCATTTTCATATACATTATTTCCCAAATGAAGTTTAACAGATTCAGGAATTTTTCACAGTATTTCCTATAATATTTTTTCTTCTGGAGAAAGTCTTATTTGTTTTATTTCAGCTAGAATAAAAGCAGTTTTTATTTTTTTTATATCATTTTAAGGTCAATATTATTAGCCCCCTTAAGCAATATTTGTTTTCGATTGTCTACAAAACAAACCACTGTTATACAATGACTTGCCTAATTACCATAGTTAACCTAATTAAGTTATTGTAGCCAATCGGAAACATCTTTATGGGCTAATAATATTGACCTTAGTAGTTTTTACATTTAAAAAAAAATATATATATTCTTATTTTAAGCAAACTAAAAGAATTAGGACTTTCTCTTTAAGAATTGAAATATCACAGGAGGGCTAATAATATTGTCTACAACTGTGTGTGTCTGTGTGTATAATTATAGCTAACGTACAAGTGCATATTTGTAATTAAGTCACAATTTATTTTAAGGTACAATTCTTGCTATTAATCAACCACTAAATATGACTTTTGCCTCAATAAACTTCTAATATTCTGCTTATTAATAGTTATTAAGGTAGTCGTTGGATTTAGGTATTGAGTAGGATTAGTGATGTAGAAAAAGATGATGCAGGATATGCACTTTACAAGTACTAATAAACAGACAATATCTTATAGGCAGGTAATAAGACACTAGTTAATAGTGAAAACTGGCAAGCTATAGGGGCTCTATTCTAAAGCTCATGGCGCAAAAGCATTAAGAGCGTGTCTGAATCCACTTTTGCTATTTTAAGGACAGAAAAATATGCTCTGCACCCCGGCGCATGGTCTAACAGGGTTGTGCTTTATTCTCTTAATGAGTTATGGGTGTGTTTTGAGCATAACCTGCATTAAACAAATCAGAGTCTCATCCCTTTAAGTGTCAGTTGCGTCGCGCCATGGTGTATTTGCTATTTACATGGCGGACTTTGTAAGTGGAAAAACTGAACGCTTCACTAGCGAGAAAACAGTGAAACAGAGCATCTGCAGCGCGAGGATAAAGAACGAGCTTCCTCCATTCGGCCTCTTTACTTTCTCTTTACTTTACTTTTACTCTTTACTTTCGTGAATGAGGAAAGGGTGTTGAATGCACTCCACTGAAAACATCCATTAGCCAACATATTTAATTTCGTTTGTTAAACACAAAGATTTGTTTCAAAACTATTTCTAAATTCAGTTCTAATCTCCAGCAAAGGAATAAATGAACAATAATAATCAAGTGTGGTCAAAAAACTGAGTTATATCCAAACACATGTCCTGTTCTTATGCTTCATATGGTGACGCAGACGTCTCCAAAACCCGACATGTGGACAAATCTAAACTTGTTTTTATTAAACAAATATAAATATGCATATAATACATAATACTGCTAATAATAATATCATTATACAAATGCAGACTGTCATTACTGTCATAAACTGGAAAAAAAAAACTCTGAGGTGAAGAAGGCATGGAGGCAGTGGTTTTTATATTTATGTAGAAAATAATCATTTTTGTAACATTTTAATCCTTTAATTGTTTTCATCTGTAAAGATATTTGTGTATTGCTGTACATCCTGTGTACAACGTTTGGACCCGCATAGGCGCTGCATATGCGCTGGACTTTAGAGCAGCTTTTAGTTGGTCAATGGCGTGGTCTATTTCAGTTTCTCAAAATAGCAACGCGCCAACAATGCGCCTTAACACACACCTCCTTTCTAGACCAGCACACCCATGAGTCCACAAAGTGGCGCAAATGGATTTGCTATTTAAACAACGTAACGCAAAACATGAAAATTACTGTTGCGCTGATCTGCAAAAAGCAACAAATCACGCCAAACACCTCTTGCGCCTTATTGCACCGGGTGTATGATAGGGCCCATAGTGTTACTGGAACTTTTATTTTTAACAGTAAGAGATAATTGTTTTTTTTATATATTAACCAGTTACTAAAAGGTTCTTTAGGGTTTCTTTTCAGGCATCATAACAGAAACTATGTTTAGGAACTTTTATTTTGGATCTTTCAGACACTGGAAGGTTCTTCAGGGAATTTTAAGTTCTTTGTAACTGATCTTTTAACTATTAAAATCATGGACTGCATTTTCAGAGCAACTCAGCAACCAGATACAGCCAGAAATGATTAACAACATCTCAAACTATGGCTGTGTAAATCTAAAGCTGTTCTTCAGAAAAGCGCTAATGCAAATAATGTGATGGAGATAGTAGTTCTGGAGGCCGGTGAACATCTGCAGTGCTGCACTACTGAACATCTTCATGTCTGAGAGGCAAACGAAGGGTGGAGTTTAAACCAGTCAACCTGAAACAGCACAACAGCTTGACTGTCAGTTGCTTAGAGCTGTGACACACACACACACACACACGGTTTGGTGGTTTATGAGGACTCTTCATAGGTGTAATGTATTTTATATTGTGTAAAAACCACTTATTATATGGCATTAAGGTTCATTCCCAGCATTTTTGTGTCTAAAAACATGACATTTTTAAAAAAAGAGATGTTTTTTTTTAAATAAAGCGCACCATAATGCATGATGGTATCTGGACACAGCCACTGAGCACCTATAAACAGTAACTTGCAATGCTTGCCCTGCCTACCAGTTCTTCTGATTGGTCCACTGATTTGAAAGTGGGATTTATGAGCAGCGCTACATGTTAAAGTTGAAGCTCCTTAACTTGACACGGAGTCAAAATATTTAGCGCTCATAAATGTCAGTTCCAAATCAGTGGACCAATCAGAAGAACTCTGAGGCGGGTCAAGCATTGCAATTTTCTGTTTACAGGTGCTCAGTGTCAGAATACCCTCGTGCTTTACAAAAAAACAAACAAATCTTATATTTTTAGACACAAAGACACATTGAAGGCTGATTTATACTTCAGCGTCAAGCGCACACGTATGGTCTGATGCAGCCTTCGTGCGGCCGCTTATAGCCCTCGCCATGGCTGACTCCGACGCTGACGCGCACCCCTCAAAAAATGTAACTACTTCGTTGCAACGACACGTAGCGCAAGCTCTGTGATTGGTCAGGTTTGTAGCGGTGCTGAGAGCTGTGAGCCCATTGGAGCGAGTGTTTACAAGTGTGGAGTCCCATGAAGGAGCTCCAGATGTTTTGGGTTTACCTTATGATTAAAGTTGTTGCACGTCCGCCGGTTCCCACCCCAAAATGAGTAAGTTTGAGCTACTTGTACATTTAAGGTAGCGTTCTGAAAAAACAAAACACCCGTGAAGAAACACAGAGGAACATAAAACTGCCAGCTAGCGTTTCGGAAGTGTTATTGCAGAGCAACACAAACAGCGCTCAGAAGTATAAATGCACGGCTATGCGCAAGGCAGGCGCTGTGGGTCACGCTGATCACTCGATGCAGAAGTATAAATTTGAGTAAATGTTTATTGTTTTTTACAGTATAAAATATATTAAACCTATGGAGAGTCCTCATAAACCACAAAAAGCAATGTGTATGGACGTACGTGTGTGTGTGTGTGTGTGTGTGTGTGTGTGTGTGTGTGTGTGTGTGTGTGTGCGTGTGCATGCATGTGTGCGTGTGTGTACAAGTGTGCATGTGTATGTGTACGTGTGTACTAGTTTTGGTGATTTACGAGGGCACATTTGTATAATGACATGGCTAATACCTAGGTATTACAACATTAAGGTGATTTATGAGGATGTGCCGTGTGTCCTCATAATTCAAACCTGTTAAAAATCATACTTAACATGGTGTTTTGGCATTAAAAATTTGCCACAGTTTTCCTTTGAGGGGTGTGTTAAGGGGTCGTTCACACAGAATGCTTTTTTCCATTTCAATGCACTACTTGTCCGTTGTTTTTCAACATAAACACACACTTGACGAACATAATACTGAACATACTGTAATAAAGTTGATAGCCACCTGGCCATCTGGAAGAAGCTGGCGGAGAGCTGACAAACTTTTAAATAATTTTAATGAGCAAAATAAAACAAACAGGCAAACAAACTGAAATCAAAAGCAAAATATAAAGTGTCCAGGCCTGGTCCTCTCTCGTCTTCCACTGCTGTCTCTCCTCCTTTTATGATCCAGAGCTCCTTCTAGGGATTTGAGGCCAGTGCTTGACATTATCACTCAAGTCCCGGCCTCATCCCGTGCCCACGGCTCTCTGCCCCTCCCACTAGCTACTGTTATGTTTGCATGATTCAACACACACACACACACACACACACGCACGCGCACACACACACACGCACGCACGCACGCACGCACGCACGCACACACACACACACACAAAGGGCCTTATCATACACTCATTGCAATGCAGTGCCAGGCATGATGCAAGTGTTTCTTTGCTAGTTTCATCCAGGCGCAGGTATCATTTTCAACATCCTGATACTACCTCCGATCTGCTCCTCATCTGCTCCTCATTAAGTCTAAATATCCAGCTTTACAGGCTGCTCCCTTCTGAGGGCACATCCTGACCCCCTTGTCCACTAGTGAGTGTGCGACGTGGATATTTTCTGAGTGTCTGGATTGTGTGTTTTCCCTCATGTGACAGAATGTTCTGGCTGAAGTGTATCACTGATGGTGGCGTCTGTGAGTTTTCTGGTTGCTAAAGCAGGAATGTCATCAGTAATAATGTGGCATGATAAACATTGATGCGCTTCACTGCTGCTCTGTTTGTTTAAATGAGAGAAATGTCAGAAATGAAGAGCCGGATGCTCATCTCACACAGTCATGAACTGGATTATCAACTTTTGAGACAACTAGAAACTTAATAAAAACAGCACATGCACAACTGAAATATTTATTTTTATTCAAATATTTCCCAAATGATGTTGAACAGATTCAGGAATTTTTCACAGTATTTCCTATAATATTTTTTCTTCTGGAGAAAGTCTTATTAGTTTTATTTAGGCTAGAATAAAAGCAGTTCTTAATTTTTTTAAAACTCATTTTAAGGTCAATATTATTAGCCCCCTTAAGCAATATTTGTTTTGGATTGTCTACAGAACAAACCACTGTTATACAATGACTTGCCTAATTACCCTAACTTTACCCTAATTAACCTAGTTAAGCCTTTAAATGTCACTTTAAGCTGAATACTAGTGTCTTGCAAAATAACTAGTAAAATATAATGTCATCATGGCCAAATGTTTTATTTAAATAACAATATTTTATTATATATGTGTATACTATTTTCTTATTTTTTTCTGTTATTTAATTCATTCTCTTAATGAATTACTTATACTTGAAATTATAATTATAAAGATTATAAAGTAATATTAGATTTTAATTGATTTATTAGAATAACTTATTATTAAAGATGACTGTTTTATTTTTAGTATATATACACACATGAACATTTGTATTAATTCTGAAACTTTTTCTTGTTTGCTCTTTTATATCTGTATAACTGTAAAAAGGACAACGAATATTATTGAAACGATTTGAACTAAAACTATTTTCAATGATGTTTAATACTTGTTAAAAATTAACTAATAAAAGCATTTAAACCTGTAGATGCTTATAAACAACTCGTATATTGAAAATAACTGCTGCTGCTTTGTTTTTGTCTTAAATATATGTATAAATATTATATATACACCCGATTTTTTTGACAAATTCTGAATATTTCTTTCATATTCATGTGCTCTCACTGATTCATGTTATATTACTGACTTGCTATACATTTATTTATGTACAGTTTTATTTATTTTTTTTATTTTTTTTACATTTAATTTATTTTATTACATTTTGTATTTAATTTAATACATTTTTATTTTTATTTTTATTTTTATTTTGTTTTTTTACAACATTTTTTATTAAATTAAATTTTTTAATT
This sequence comes from Danio jaintianensis, assembly GCA_903798115.1. Taxonomy (NCBI): domain Eukaryota; kingdom Metazoa; phylum Chordata; class Actinopteri; order Cypriniformes; family Danionidae; genus Danio; species Danio jaintianensis. The sequence goes on from CAIGQV010000990.1 coordinate 1,805,316, forward strand.
TGTTTAATTTTATTTTATTTTTTCATTTTTTTAAAAATAAATTTTATTTTATAATTTATTATTTTTATTTTATTTTATGTTATTATTTTATTTTATTTTATTTTATTTTATTTTATTTCATTTCATTTCATTTCATTTCATTTTTCCTCGAAAGAAATGGCAACAGTGAAATTCAAGCCCTGCCTTAAAATCTTTCCTCCTCAATTATTTTTTGCACCAGAAATACATGAGATTCTGCGTGTGTTTGTGGCCAGCGCTCGTGTAACCTGCTCTAGGTTCAGATACTCAGTGTTTGTGTGCTGTTTTCAGTCAGAGGTCTTGATGCTTTTTTATTTTCATGCTGAATGAGAGATGTGTGAGCTGCTGTTCGTCCACACAGGAAGTCCAGAAATTCCTTTCTGATGACGCCACAGGAAGTGGATCAATCAGACGCTAAGAGTCCGGCTTTCTTAAAGGGACACTTCACCTAAAAATGAATATTGTCATCATTTCCTCATCCTCCATTTGTTCCAAACCTGTCTGAGTGATTATTTTCACAATTAATTATGGCATAGCAGTCAAAGTAGGACAAATGAGCTTGTGTATGGGACAAATTCTGGACCTTTGTCAGTGAGGGGTGGGTCTTTCGAACCGGGCCTGAGATAGTATTTTTTGTTTCTACTATGGATGTGAATTTTTAGATAAATGAGCTGTGTGCCTAATTATAATACTAATTATAATAATTAATTTAAATCAATTTAATAGTTGCAAGTTACAAAGGATTTACTCAATTTAAGTTGCTTTTAAGGCAACAGGTTTACTTTTAAAAAATAAAGTAAATCACTTTTTACAGTGAGTGAAGAAAGAAAACAGTAGAAAGAAATTCATAAAGGTTTACAACCACTTGAGTGTGAGTAAATGATGAGGATATTTTAATTTTGGTGTGATCCCTTTATTCATAACGTTATATTTCTGGTTAATTTCAGCGGTCTATGGGATGTGAATCTGATTTTTTGTGACCCCAGATTTGACCTTCTCCAGTTTTTCGAATAATTCAGCCATTATTTTTCAGAGAACAGCACCATTTTACAGATATATTCGTAGGAATGTGTGTCTGTGCTTTTTCATTTAGCTGGAATTCACATTCAGACTGCTGGACTGAGGAGGAATAATATTTCATAATCATGTTTATGGGCTGGAAGAGCTCGTGTAGACTGGCTGTGATGTATATAGACGGATGCTTTCCTGAAACATCCTTCTGGGGTTTAAAATGAATACTTTTATTGTGTAAGGATGTAGTAAAAGTGAGTATAAAAGTGTGTGAAATGTATTAAAGTGAGTTCACAGACTCTTATGATGTTAAAATTTTAATAAAAAGGATGCCTTTGATCTTTTCTGCTTTATCAAAGAGTTCTAAAACGAAATTGTTGAACAGTTTCTTCACAAAATATGAATATTATTAATGATGATAAAGTACTTGAGCTGTGTTTAATGAATTTATACCAAATTGAGTCAAATTGAGTGTTGAAATATGGCAGTTGAGAAATGATTAATAAAAAGTTTAAATTGTAAAGTTAAAAAAAGTTTAATAACTTAATTTAGTTTTTTTTTTAAATCAATTTAATTATATTTTGTGTTAATTAACTAATTGTATTATTAATTTCATTAAAAGTTGTATTTATTTATTATTTTTTTTAATATTTTAAATGATTTCTAAAGGATCATGTGACAGAAAAAAATCAAGATTGCATCACAGGAATAAATTATCATTTAAAATATATTCACATATAAAACATTCTTGAATAAAAAAAAAATCTCACAATTTTACGGTATTTTTGCTGAAATATACACACTCTTGGAGAGCATCTATTCGCCTTCAAACTTCAGAAAGGTAGTATGCGTGAATGAGTGATTCTTTAAGTGGTTTGATGAGATTTGTTCAGACAATGATATCTGCGTGTCAGGATGCAGGGAGAGGTTTGTTTTCAGCTAAGCAAACAAAGATTTGGAGGCTGCAGGAAACACCAATAAATCAACATTTGCTAAACTCCCTCGACCACACAAACTTCAACAACATCATCATTCAAAACCGCCTCAAACATCACAAATATCATTCAAAACCGCCTCAAACGTTACAATTATCATTCAAAACCTTCTCAAATATTGCAATTATCATTCAAAACGGTCTCAAATATCACAGTTACCATTCAAAACCTTCTCAGATATCGCAATTATCATTCAAAACCTTCTCAAATATTGCAATTATCACTTAAAACCATTTCAGATATCACAATTATCAT
>CAIGQV010000990.1:1813058-1823620 GCA_903798115.1 Danio jaintianensis
ATAGAGCAGTAGTGTTGTGTATAGTGCAGTATTGTAGTGTATAGCGCAGTAGTGTAGTGTGCACTAGTGTAGTCTATAGTGCAGTAATGTAGTGTATAGTGCAGTAGTCTAGTGTGTAATGCAGTAGTGTATAGTGTAGTGTATAGTGCAATAGTGTATGGTGTAGTTTTCAGTAGTGTATAGCGCTGCATTAGTGTAGTGTATAGTGCAGTAGTGTAGTGTATAGTGTGTATTGTGTCCTCTGAGGGTCAGTGTGGTCACCTCTAAGCTCCAGCAGCTGTAGATGTGTGTGTGTTTTGTCCACCTATAGTGCATTAGTGTATTGTGTAGTGCAGTAGTGTAGTGTATAGTGCATAGTGTGTATTGTGTCCTCTGAGGGTCAGTGAGGGTCATCTCTGCGCTCCAGCAGCTGTAGATGTGTGGGTTTTGTCCTCTGGCAGATGTTCTTCTTCCTCTGTTTGTTGTGTTTGGGGTCAGTGTATGTCACTCCACCTCTCCCTCTATTCTCTAGATCTCGTTCTCTCAGACGGTCATCCTGGAAAACGTCTGGTGTCCGCAGACGCTGGAGAACAATTGAAGCAGACACTTGCGTCTGTGCCCGTCAGGAATGCAATAACAGGAAAATTGGGAGGATTATAAATAAATGCTCGTATATTGAACTGTTGACCCCTGCCGACACGCATAAATAAACAAGGCCGCCGCCCCCTTTGCATTGTTTTACAGTGTTTGATTGGTCTGTCCGTGCATGAATTATGGGAGAAATTTTAGAAATGGGCTAAAGGAGTAAAGAAAAAATGGTTTGGCAGGCGAGGGGAAGAGTTTCAGGTTGCCACATGGGTGAATGTGTGGGTTCATGGAGAAGTTTTTAAAACATTTGATTCTTCGTCCAAGAACAATGATTGGTATTGAGGAATGTTTCTGGGGGAAATGTTGCAATGATTGCGGACCATTACAACGACCTCCTTTCGTCCTGCAAGATCTAGTTCATACCAGTCTAAATTTAGCATGTGTAAAATACATGTTTCTGTGGTAAAGTCTGTTTTCTGCTGCTGAGAAATAATATCGCAATATATGATGATTTTGAGTTCCATGGTAAAAGAGTTTATGCGAATAGTTGAATTTCTTTAATTAATTATGTTTGTATATTACTTTAAAATATACAATTGTGAATTATTTGACTGTTTTATTAAATAAATGGCATATAATTTTATTATTATTTATTCATTCATTTATTTTATTTTCGGCTTAGTCCCTTTAATAATCTGGGGTCGACACAGTAGAATGAACCACCAACTTATCCAGCATATGTTTTACACAGCGGATGCCCTTCCAGCTGCAACGCATCACTGGGAAACACCCATACACTCTCATTCACACACATACACTACGGACAATTTCGCTTACCTAATTCACCTATAGCGCATGTCTTTGGACTTGTGAGGGAAACCGGAGCACCCGGAGGAAACCCACGCCAACACGGAGAACATGCAGACTCCACACAGAAATGCCAACTGACCCAGCCAAGGCTCGAACCAGCGACCTTCTTGCTGTGAGGCCACAGTGCTAACCACTGAGCCACCGTGCCAACCTATTATTATTTATTTGTTTATTAAGTTTAATATTATTAAATACATTTAATTCTTAATTCTTAATTTTGTATTAAGTTTTAGATGATGAATACATAAATGAAAAAAAATATATATTATTTATTTTAAAATATTTTAAATAAGATTAATAATTTTGATCATTTTTAAATGACAATTTGTAATTTTTAAATACATTTTAAATAATTAATATAGTAGTGTTTTTATTTAATTTGTCTTTTTTAGATTAACTTTTCAATACTATTTAATAATAAATTATTTGAATAGTTTCAAAATACAATTATTATTTTTATTATAATAATTAATATTTTTTACGTTTACAATACTATTAATATTCTTAAAAATAATAATGCAATAATATTGTTACATTTTATTTTATTAAAATAAAAGTTTATTTTACGTATTTGAATAATAACACTTATTATAATATATTATTAATATATTATAATAATATATATTTAAGGTATTATTAATACACTTTTTATCATGTTATGTACGGCGACAATTAAGTGGTTTAAAAGGCGCCTCAAATAAAATGTATAATTATTGTTAATGATCTTCTTTTGTGCTTCTGCAGATGAGCGTGAGGCCGTGCAGAAGAAAACCTTCACTAAATGGGTGAACTCTCACCTAGCTCGCGTGTCCTGCCGGATCACCGATCTCTACATGGACCTGCGGGACGGACGGATGCTCATCAAACTGCTGGAGGTCCTGTCTGGAGAAAGACTGGTGAGTGCTGATGTCATCACAAGGGGCGTGACCTCATCTGCATATTGTATAATACTCTAGTTCAGCCCGAAACTGTGACCTATCGACTATATAGTTACAGAGAGAGACTGGTGAGTCCTGATGTCATCGCAATGGGTGTGGCCTCATTTGCATATAGTATAATACTCTAGTTCAATCTGAAACTATGCCCTTTTGACTATATAGTTCCGGAGACTGACTGGTGAGTCCTGATGTCATCACAAGGGGTGTGGCCTCATTTGCATATAGCATAATACTCTAGTTCGGTCTGAAACTGCGACCTATCGACCATATAGTTCCAGATAGAGACTGGTGAGTCCTGATGTCATTACAATGGGCGTGGCTTTATTTGCATGTAGTATAATACCCTAGTGAGTTCCGAAATAGCGACCTATCGACTATATAGTGCACTATTATTGGGTGTTTATCAGTTTAGATTGATTTCCATATTGTGCACTGAAAAAAGTGTTCAGTTAAAGTCACAGTGCATTGATCATGACCAAAAACACATTAAAAATAGCAATTTTACCCAATAAATGCATTGATAATATCCACTGATTTTTATATAGTTTATCAAATTAGCTTAAAAAATGCAACAAATATTTGTTTGGGCCCGAACTACATAACCAAATTTAAAACAATTTTAGTATTAGTTTTGTTTAAGTTGCACACTAGTTTGATTATGAATAAGTATCATTATAACTATATTGTATAAATGTTATTGTAACTATAGGTCTAAATCACACTGACAAATTAAAAAACAAAACTACGGGATATCACAGGCGATTGTCTTCTGAGTGCACCTGAAATAACATGAATGACACTTCCCATAGAGCTTGAGAAGCATACAGTTCTTTATGATCTATATAATTAGTAAAATAAAGATCTGCAGGTTAAGGAAACAGCGTGGGACGAAGTTGCCGCGGGCCTTGGTGCAGATGAAAAATAATAATAAAAAGTGTATATATATATATATATATATATATATATAGATAGATAGATAGATAGATAGATAGATAGATAGGTAACTAGATAGAATAGACAGAGATAGATTGATCTGTGCAGCAGGCGATAGAAAACGTATAGTCCAGGGTACATATTTCTCGGTTCTCAAAAATGTAACCCTGGGCACATATTTCCTATGAGCCTGGGTTTGTTATTCAATTGTCATTCTCTGATGTCTCTCCACTTTGACTTTGATGTCTGCTCGTGATTCTGTTCTTGAAAACTCTGTATTTAGGAGTGGTGTTTGGTTTGGATGTGGAGCTCAGTGGTTTTGCTTTCACTCAGGCGATTAAACGAAAGCGTCATCTAATTGCCTGAAACTCTTCTTTTCCTGTCCAGAGACTCAGCAAGAGAAAATAGGCTGTTAAATGTGAAGAGAGCATTATTTGTGTCTGCCTATCTCAGCTGCCCATCACAACAACAACACAGATGGAAAGCGTTTGGCATCTGTGATCCGAACCAAACAAAACGGATATTGAGTGAGAAGGGATGAATCTCACTAACCTGGTGAAAACACGCGCTGGGTGAAATAAAAAGGGGGAAAAAATAAATAGGATTTTGCATATAGGAAGGAAATTTCTTTTTGTTGCATTGTCAGAAATTCTCTGTGAAGGTCGTTATTTTATGTCTTTATATTATATTATATTATATTATATTATATTATTATAATATATTATATTGGGCGACATGGTGGCTCAGTGGTTAGCACTGTTGCCTCACAGCAAGAAGGTCGCTGGTTCGAGTCCTTGCTGGGTCAGTTGGCATTTCTGTGTGGAGTTTGCATGTTCTCCCCGTGTTGGCGTGGGTTTCCTCCGGGTGCTCCGGTTTCCCCCACAGTCCAAAGACATGCGCTATAGGGGAATTGATTAACTAAATTGGCCGTAGTGTATGTGTGTGTGTGAATGTGAGTTTGTATGGGTGTTTCCCAGTACTGGTTTGCGGCTGGAAGGGCATCCGCTGTGTAAAACATATGCTGGATAAGTTGGCGGTTCATTACATTGTGGCGACCCATGATGAATAAAGGGACTAAGCCAAAGGAAAATGAATGAATAAATTATATTATATTGTATTATTATAAATATTATATTATATTATATTATATTATATTATAAATATTATAAAATATTAATAATATTATAAAATAATTAGTATGCAAGTACTTATTTTTATTGTACATATACTTTGTACTTTTTATGATAAATAGTTTGTAATTTTTATACTTTGACAATTTACAATTCACTTCATTTGAATGTTATTATAATTAAATATTACAAATAATATTAATTAAATTTTGCCCATTTAAATATTTGAAAATATGAATAGTTTTATTTGTAAACAATATATATAAAATTGATATTTTTCAATTGTTTGTTATTACTTTTTATACTTTGTTGATAATTCACTTCATTTTAATGTTATTATAATTGTAATTAAAATTTGTCTGTTGAAATATTTGAAAATATAAATAATTTTATTTGTAAGAAATATATAAATGTAAAGTTATTTAATTGTTTATTATTACTTATTTTAATAATTATATTTGCATCAAAATATCTAAATATTTAGATTTATTTTTTCATTTTATATGAAATTATTTTATTTTTACTATATCAAGTTTTAATTTTTATTTTTTAAGTTTTTGCTTTTTTAGTACATCTGCTTAAATTCAAGATTATTTCATGATTATTTAATTTTAGAGTGCATTTTTATTTTTATTTGGAAAAAATGATTTACATAATTGTAATTCGAGTAACAACAATCTAATGAGAATCATAATGGATAATAACAATAATTACAAACAAAACTCCATATATTTATGGTACAGTTATGAGAATTGACCTGCATGTTCTGAGTCATATATAACTAATATCAACTATAAGTCATTGTTAGTTAGCAGGTCATGCCATGTTTCACCTACTTTAGGGATGATCCATAGTTGTATATCTATAATCTTTGGTTAAACCCAGTCTATAGTTAAACCTTAACATTTGTGTCGAAAGGTCATGACCTTTGTGTTTGAAACAGCTCTGGGTCATCAGGTTAAGCCTTTCGGTTGAGACTGATAAGATACTCAATATATTCAATACACAAACATTTGAAGATAGTTTTTCTGTCATCTTGAATGTTAAAATATGCAACACTTGAATTACAAATTGTGTAAGTCTGAAGAGCGAGAGAATGTTGTTGTGATTTAACAATCATTCAATAAGGATTTGTGGTGAAATATAGTCTATAACAAATAATACAAGGTATTATTTATTTTTATTTAAAAAAATGTTTTGTTACACGCGTTGTTTTTAATAGCGCTGATCTATTTAACCAATCAGACACGTTTCTGATGAGCTTATTAACGCATTGGCCAATCAGAGTCGTTAGATGATTAACCCTTGAAACCGCTTGGAGTTTTGTTGAAATGCTGACTGGATTTTTTTTTTTTGAATTTCTCGTCATGGTCAACAAAGTTAATTTACGATGTAAGTAAGAGATTTATTTAGCAGCTTGTGTGATATAATTCAGTTTTTTCGTGTGTGTGTGTGAGAATATGCCATGTTTAACCGCAGTGTTCACACGTGCTTTCACTATCACCCAAGGTTTATGATAAGATAACTCTTCATTCTGCCAACGAAGGAAATGCCTTACTTTGAAATTTCCTGAGTTATTCATCACAAGTCACTTTCTAAATTTAGACATTTTGTGATCCATCACTTGTGCTTCCTCTGTCTTTTCCTGAAGTGAAGGTCTTATTCTGACTCAATCCTGTCGCGGTTGAAGGGAGTGTATGGCAAACCAATTTAACATTTAACATAGCTATAAACCGAAATGCCTATTTTCATTTTACAATTACCTATTATTTAGATATTATTATACTCCTTTGATTCTTCCATAAGTTTTAGTGCTTATACGTTATCTACTTTTGCTTATTCTAGTGCTTTTTAGTTACCAGAACATAAAAAAATGCTAGTAGGCTACTTATTCATTAGATATTAGCATTTATTTACTAGATAACGTTACTACTAAGTTAGACATCATGTTTTTGACACTATAATTATGTTACAGGCTAACACTGTTTGAACAACTGCTATTATCTATTTATTAGATACCGCTACACAATGCTGCTTGTAAGAATTTTTACATTTTATTTTACTAATCAAGTTTTTAATTGAACTGTAATATTTACTTGAACTCTACTATCTACATTTAGACTAGTCATATTATAAATCGAGTAAAAGAGCAGATCTGACTACTAGTAAGGTATGAATTGTTATTAGTAGTAAATACAAAAGATAATAATGTTGAATAAATGAGTGCTAGTTGCTAAGAAATATCTAGCCTAGTAGTTTCTATTTAATAAGTACTATCTAATGAATAAGTAACTATATATAAATAAGTACTAATATTTACAAATTTTTAGTGCTAACTATTTAAACAAATATTAGTCATTTAATTTAATAATTACTAGTATATATTTTATTTATTTTTTATAAAAGATTATATCAACTAAATATGTACCAGTGATAATAAAAAAATGGTCAAAGCTGAATAATTAATAGCCTATGTGTTACAATTATACATTGTACAACAGTTCTACATTGTTAACAATAGAGTAGTTACGAGCCACTAATGAAATAAGTTCTATTATCTAGAGAATAACTACTAATATCTATTTAATCGGTATTAGTATCTATGTATGTTTAATAGTTACCAGTATTGAATGAGTACTATTATATTATACATAAAAACTAGTATGTAATGAATAAACACAATTAGCTAAAGAATAAGCACTAGAAGATAATGAAAAAGTACATGTGTATCATGAAAATAGATACTAGTGTTTACACTCACCGGCCACTTTATTAGGTACACCTTACTAGTACCGGGTTGGACCCCCTTTTGCCTTCAGACCTGCCTTAATCCTCCGTGGCATAGATTCAACAAGGTACTGGAAATATTCCTCAGAGATTTTGCTCCATATTGACATGATAGCATCACACAGTTGCTGCAGATTTGTCGGCTGCACATCCATGATGCGAATCTCCCCTTCCACCACATCCCAAAGGTGCTCTATTGGATTGAGATCTGGTGACTGCGGAGGCCATTTGAGTACAGTGAACTCATTGTCATTGTCAAGAAACCAGTCTGAGATGATTCACGCTTTATGACATGGTGCTTTTTCCTGCTGGAAGTAGCCATCAGAAGATGGGTACACTGTGGTCATAAAGGGATGGACATGGTCAGCAACAATACTCAGGTAGGCTGTGGCGTTGACACGATGCTCAATTGGTACTAATGGACCCAAAGTGTGCCAAGAAAATATCCCCCACACCATTACACTACCACCACCAGCCTGAACCGTTGATACAAGGCAGGATGGATTCATGCTTTCATGTTGTTGATGCCAAATTCTGATCCTACCATCCGGATGTGGCAGCAGAAATCGAGACTCATCAGACCAGGCAACGTTTCTCCAATCTTCTATTGTCCAATTTTGGTGAGCCTGTGTGAATTGTAGCCTCAGTTTCCTGTTCTTAGCTGACAGGAGTGGCACCCGGTGTGGTCTTCTGCTGCTGTAGCCCATCCGCCTCAAGGTTGGACGTGTTGTGGGTTCAGAGATGCTCTTCTGCAGACCTCGGTTGTAACGAGTGGTTATTTGAGTTACTGTTGCCTTTCTATCAGCTGGAACCAGTCTGGCCATTCTCCTCTGACCTCTGGCACCAACAAGGCATTTGCGCCCACAGAACTGCCGCTCACTGGATATTTCCTCTTTTTCGGACCATTCTCTGTAAACCCTAGAGATGGTTGTGTGTGAAAATCCCAGTAGATCAGCAGTTTCTGAAATACTCAGACCAGCCCGTCTGGCACCAACAACCATGCCACGTTCAAAGTCACTTAAATCCCCTTTCTTCCCCATTCTGATGCTCGCTTTGAACTGCAGGAGATCGTCTTGACCATGTCTACATGCCTAAATGCATTGAGTTGCTGCCATGTGATTGGCTGATTAGAAATTTGCGTTAACGATCAGTTGTACATGTGTACCTAATAAAGTGGCCGGTGAGTGTAGTTTAAATGTTAAATCTGTTTGCCATAGGCGGTGAAACTTATCGTTGTTTTTGGCAAATGCTCAAACTGTAGCTTGAGTTTCAAACCCTGTCAGGATTGGTTTACACAAGTCCAGCAGAGAAAAAAAAAGAGCCAGTCTGAGCCAGTCGCACTAGGAATGACATTTCATTTCTTTTCAGACATTCGTTTAATGAAGAAACATGCTCATAAATTTCCTCCAGGAGTGTCAGTACTTCCTGCTTGATCTGTTTAATCAAACTGTGGATCTCTCTGTGCCCATATTTCATCTGCAAGACAGTAAATATGACACTAGCAGGGCCGCTGTTGATGCTTGAGCTGTTGTTTTTGTGGAGACTTGCCTTCGCAGATACAGTTCATGCATCCAAACAAAACACTGATTCATCGCAAACATATTCTCCAAAATGAATGAAGGTGTCACAAGATTTAAATAAAGCGTGCAAGCAGGATTCTTCATAGTTATGATGAGGTCATCATGGGTAGTAAATATCTGTATACAGTACTATAATATAATACAAATTAATTATGGAATACAGGGATTTTTATACAAATATTTGTCTGATAATGAAACTGTTTACTCAAAGATATTATTTACTAAAATTGTATATTTAATTATGTATGTATGTATGTATGTGTATAGATAGATAGATAGTTAGATAGATAAAATATTAAGATATAGAGATATATGTATATATATATTATTTAAAATAATTCTGAGAAGTTTCATTGCAACTACAACATTGTACTAAAAGTAGGGGTGTAACGGATCACGTGTGTTCCGAACCGTGGGTTGTGATCCGTACGAATCACGGAACACACGAGACCTGCGGATTAATAATTTTTTTTAATCCTAAATGTGTAAAGATCACAGAGAAATCGCCTCTCGCGTCATTCAAATCACATGTATGAAAGCATTTAGGCTTTCCTGTAAAATATAATGATGACGGAAGAAGTTGTGGTGGGTTATTCTGGATGTGGTGGGTTTCATTAAAGGTGTTTTCTGTCATTACATGTTTAGCCTGTATTAATGCATTCAGTGTAAGCTGCACGATGAATCATTAAAAGATTGGAATCTCAACACCCACGCATAATAAATTATAAATTATGCTGATTTGCATATGTTTATTAATCCTCGAATCGCTGCATTCAAATCTGAAAACACAAAAATCAAGAAAGAGATTCAGTCTTTAGTCGTTTGAGTTAGTTATGAAGTTACAAACAATCAAATAACACAGAAGTACTGGGAGAACAGTTTATAGTTTAGATAAAACCACTGATGTTTATGATAAAGATTAAAATCACCGTCATATACATTTAACGACGCTCAAAAATGAAAGTTGTAGGCAGCAATTACATTATTTAACCAATAGGTGGCGACAACCAGACATCAAAAATACGCCACTGAATAATTCTTCAAAAATGATCCAACTAGCAATGAAACATGAAGTTTTATGAGTGAATAACTGAATCATTTATTGAAAATGAGACTAAAAATAAATATAAATTATAATGTTATATTTCTACATTTAGAGTCATTAGCAACAGCAGTAGAAACAGTGAATTTTTCACAGTACTGAATATTTTACACCTTATTTTTACTCAGCTGATTATTTCTTCATTTTATTTTTAATAAAATTACAGGTTGTAAGTTCTGTTTGTTAAAACCAAAAGTGTCTTGCAGTATTGTTTTTGTTATAAATGGAAAGCAAATTACATTTGTCTCCTCCCCTTTTTGGCTGATCAGAAAAATGGTCCGATCCATGACTAAAAAAACATGATGTGATCCAAACTGTGAGATTCGTGATCCGTTACACCACTAACAAAAAGTATATATGTATATTTTAAAATTATAGTTGTTTATAAAAGGACAAAAGAGATGTAACACTTGGCAAAATATTTACCTAACTTAAATACTTAATTACTTAAATAAATTATATATAAATATATACTACACACACACACACACACACACACACACACACACACACACACACACACACACACACACACACACACACACACACACACACACACACACACACACACACACACACTCTCTCTCTCTCTCTCTCACACACACACACACACACACACACACACACACACACACTCTCTCTCTCTTTCTGTCAC
>CAIGQV010000990.1:1824648-1844076 GCA_903798115.1 Danio jaintianensis
GTGTGTCTATATATATGTGTGTGTAAGTGAGTGAGTGTGAGTGACAAAGATAGAGTGCGTGCGTGTGTGTGTGTGTGTGTGAGAGATAGAGTTTGTGTGTATGTAAGTGAGTGAGTGTGTGTGTGAGTGACAGAAAGAGTGTGTGTGTATATATATGTGTGTGTTGTATGTGTGTGTATATATATATATATGTATGTGTTGTGTGTGTGTGAGAGAGAGAGAGATTGTATGAGCGAGAGAGAGAGAGAGTGCTAGTGTGTGTGTGTGTCAGGAGCTCCTCTTACTAGTAAGGATCGGATCGTACCACCTGCGGTCTCTTAGGGAGGCTGATATCCATCCGACGGGTTCTGCTCTGTTGCTCCTGCAGCTCATTAGAGAAATGCTGTCACTTCACCTTAACTGTGTCCTCCAGGGTCAGCTGCTGATTGAGCCGTCTCTCTCTAAGCATTATGGGATAGCCAATCCTCCAGGGACACAGGCCACTCGACCCCTGCTCTCAGACTCATCCATTTGGTTCTACAGCAGCTTTCTCCTCATCATATTTGAATGTATAATTTGTGTTTTTAGTTTATTATCTAATATTTTACATATAAAAATTATTATTTGAATTAATTAATTACATGTTTAATTATTTTTTATAGTTTTAAGTAAGTTTAAAATTTAATTTCTTTAAAAATAAAATGTGTAATTTTTTTAATAAATATATATAATTTTAATATAGGCGGTTCATTCCACTGTGGCAACTCCTGATGACCAAATGGACTGAGCCCAAGGAAAATGAATGAATGAATTTTAATATATTCATATCATATAATTTTTGTATAATATTATTTATATACACAGTATATATATATATATATATATATGCATTTTTTTTATTATATAAAATATATTTTGTTTACTATTGAATAATATTTTACCTATAAAAAGTATTAGAAAATTATATTTAGAATTGATTAATATATGTTATTTTAAATATTTAGAAACGTATATTTCTTGATAAAATAATGTATAATTTGTAAATAAATATATAAAAAATATTTAAATACATTTTTTATTATTTCATAAAGACATTTCATAAAATAATATTTAATAAAATTTTGTAAATATGCATGCAATCATAAGAAAATAAAGAAATTGTGTAAGAAATGTAATGCTTAAATACATAATATTGTACAAAACTCTCAGAAATACAATTTATTCATTTATCAACTTATTTTTTCAGCTGTTTCTGCTTTTTCCAGACATGCAGAGCAGCCGCTCCTCAGTTCAAAGTCTTCTCATAAAAATCACCTGAAGCACAATGCTGTTTTACAACCCGGTTACTCATTTATCCATTTATACATGAACTAAAAACGCTAAAAATCCTGGAAACTCTGAAGACCTTGTGGATTTCATACATTTCCCTTCATGCAAAGTTTCATGCATTATGAAAAGCTGTGGTCTTAACTTGGCCTTAATGTAAAAAATAGGACGTTCGCTCTTGAGGCGTTTAATATATCATATTATCTGACACGTAGCTTTTCCTGCGAGACCTTCTTTCCTTCCCGAATGTGTCAGAAAGAAAAATAGCCGATGAACCTATGTGCAAAACGACAGAAACAAAAGCCACTGCATCGCTAACTCACGCTGCGCTGAGTCCAGCAGGTCCAGTTACTGCTTTCTGCAACGGATATCCCAGTTAACCCTTACCACACTGCTCAAGTGTTCACATGTAAACTCAAATCATCACTGACTATTGACTAGAACTGTACAATATTTCGTTTCAGCATCGATATCGCAATGTGATCATTCTCAATAGTTGCATCATAGGACATGCAATGTTGCGTCTGGATTATAATTTATCTTTTGCATGTGTTTTTGAGGCCTGTGGCTGTATGAGGATTTTAAAAGCATTCAGACATAATAAACTGTACCGTTTGTAACCTTAATAGCGATTAATTTTATTGAATTATTCATGCAACAAGGACTGCAGTATTTTTTTTACATTACATTTACATACTGTTAGACTCCTCGAAAAGTCTTTTCTTTTATTGTATTGTTTATTGTTTTATGCAGATGCACCTACAGAATCATCCCAATGAATCAACTAAAATGATAAATCCCTTCCAGATGGAATTATTTAAATCATCTGGTGAAATTGCATTCATATCGCAATATGTGCATATAATGCAGAATAACGGAATATCGCAATGTTAATTTTTTCCAATATTGTGCAGCCCTACTATTGACCTTATTCTTCACGTACGAGTGGGTGCAGCCATTGGAATATTTTTGGTTTGAGTCTTCCAGCCTCATTCACTTCCATTAATTTTTAGATGTTAAAAACAGCTCGTTGTTCTGCTTGAAGTTGCAAACTCATATTTTCTTATTATATTATTCTACTTTTTATGTATAGCAAAGTTCCCATGCTTCTTGAAAGTACTTGATAGTACTTGTGTTTCAGACATATGGATTCAAGACATGGAAAGTACTTAAAAACAAACACAGGTCCTTGAAGTTAAATTTGAAAGAAATTTGTTTTTGCTGTTATTTTAACAATTGTCATGCTGCTGTCAAAAACAGAATGATAAAAAAACAAAACAAGTAATTCTTAATAAAAAAATCTTGTATAAGAACTATGATAAAATCATGCACATTTGATCAATATTTCACAAACCGCATTTGAATATTTCCAGTTAAGTTTTATGAACATGACTGTTTTAAATGACACATTCAAAAATCATCACACTGACATTTGACCGGCACGGTGGCTCAGTGGTTAGCACTGTCGCCTCACAGCAAGAAGGTTGCTGATTCGAGTCCCGGCTGGGCCAGTTGGCATTTCTGTGTGGAGTTTGCATGTTCTGGTATAGTCCTGGTATAGTCATGAACACACTTGTTTGTAGAGCAAGTAGTTTGACCATTTTCTGCCATTTTATTATCCCTAGTCATTTCTCCCTTTTATATAAGTTCTAAAACAATCGCAGAAAAAGAGTGCATTTCCACATTGCAGAATGGACCCTTTTCACAAGACTGTAATGACGCATTTAATGGTCATCCTTGAAAGTTTTTAATATTTAGATTTTTTTTTTTTTAAACGTATGTGCATTCATATGTATTTATATCATCTTTGCATCAAATTACAATAAACGAATGACCACTTGTGTGAGGTGTGTGTAGTGCAGTGTCTATGGGGGCAGGACAGTAAATCTGACATTGTTCTCTCTTCTGGCTGCCGTCATCAGTCTCAAACTATTGTTGTCCTTTTTCTGAAAGTCTTGATAACACCATCGTGGAGTTTTTCTCTTATTTCAGCAAATAGGATTGTAAAAAATGATTTGTTGTACTCTCCAATTCACTGCACTCTGAGTTTACCAACTATGACGACTTCTGCTGCTGAGAAACACGCAAATGTGCAAAGGCTCCATAAGGTCAACACGATGCATTATGAAAATGTCCCATAACTCATGCATCTTCTGTGATGTGTGCAGCCGAAGCCGACGAAAGGCCGCATGCGGATCCACTGTTTGGAGAATGTGGATAAAGCCCTGCAGTTCCTCAAGGAGCAGCGTGTGCATCTGGAGAACATGGGATCACATGATATCGTCGACGGCAACCACCGACTCACACTCGGACTTATCTGGACCATCATCCTCCGCTTCCAGGTACAGCATAACCCCTGTAGTCATTTTACACAATGTTTTATTTGACATTTAATGTAATTTAAAAACATTTTAAATGCACAAACAAATTTGTGATGTTTTGTTTTGTGTGTGTTACAGATCCAAGACATCAGCGTTGAGACAGAAGACAATAAAGAGAAACGCTCAGCCAAGGACGCCCTGCTTCTGTGGTGCCAGATGAAGACCGCAGGGTGAGTGAACGTCCAGATGAAAGAATTAAACATGTTTCTGTGTTCCTGATGTCTGACAGCTCTTCTGTGCTTCACAGCTATCCCAACGTCAACATCCACAACTTCACCACCAGCTGGCGTGATGGAATGGCTTTCAATGCCCTCATTCACAAACACAGGTAACAGTTTCAACTCAATGCACCAATCAGAGCTGAGTAGGGTCATCTGACCAATCAGAGCTGAGTAGGGCAATCTGACCAATCAGAGCTGAGTAGGGCCATCTGATCAATAAGAGCAGATTAGGGCAATCTCACCAAATAGAGCCAAGTCATTTGACAAATCAGAGCTGAGTAGGAGGGTCACCTGACCAATCAGAAAAGAAAGGCCAGTCAGAGCAGATTAGCCTTCTCAGATGACCCTAGGGTCATATAATCAATCAGAGCAGAGTAGTGTCATCATTTATAGGTACATTTATTAATTTAGCAGATGCTTTTATTCAAAACGACTTACAAATGAGGATAAAAGAAACACTTCAAATCACCAGAGAGCAGCAATATATTGATGCCATGACAAGCAATCAAAGCAAAGTGTGTCCATCTGACCAATCAGAGAAGATTATGGCCATCTGACCAATCAGATCCGACCAATCAGACTTGAGTAGGCTCCATCTGACCAATCGGATCTGACTAATTGGAGCTCAGAAGGGCCATCTTACCAATCAGAGCTGAGAAGTGCCATCTGACCAATTGGAGTTGAGTAGGGCCATCTGACCAGTCAGAGCAGAGTATGGTCATCCGACCAATCAGAGTCAAATATGGACATCTGACCAGTTAGATTGCAGTATGGCCATCTGACCAATTAGAGCATAGTTTGGCCATCTGACCAATCAGAGTCATCTGACAGAGCTGAGTAGGGCCATCTGGCCCATCAGAGCAAAGTAGGGCCATATGATCAATCAGAGTAGTGACCAATAAGAGCTGAGTAGGGGCATCTGGCCAATAAGAGCTGATTAAGGCCATCTGAACAAAATTATAGCAGAATTATCTGACCAATCAGAGTTGAGTAGGGCCAACTAACCAATAAGAGCTGAGTAGGGCCATCTAACCAATAACAGCAGAATTATCTAACCAATCAGAATAGGGCCATCTGACCAATCAGCATAGAAGGAGGGGTGTAGAGAGATCAGATCTTTTAACCAACCGTTTCAAACATTATGAAAAGGTTAGTTATTTTTGACATTGAATGGATGTAAATCTTATGAAAGAGACTCCAAGACAAAAATGAGTGGAACTTTGATTGACTGTGCTTTTTAATCTTTCCAGGCCAGACCTGATTGACTTTGACAAGCTGAAGAAGTCCAACGCTCACTATAACCTGCAGAACGCCTTCAATCTGGCCGAACAGCATCTGGGACTCACCAAACTGCTGGACCCTGAAGGTAAAGCTCAGTCCTGGGTTTACCACTTCTGCTTCTTTATAATGAAGCACACAATAACAACTTGCTTGTTTGTTATTTGTGCAGATATCAGCGTAGACCATCCCGATGAGAAGTCTGTCATCACTTATGTCGTCACATACTACCATTATTTCTCCAAGATGAAGGCCTTGAAGGTGGAGGGAAAACGTATCGGAAAGGTCTTTAAAACACTTAAATTTGATTTCTGTTTTCTATTAATAGAGCATTTTATTGAGTGATTGCTTCAGTATTGTGTGTCCTGTTTATTTGTGTTGAATTTTTATACAATAAATATAATATTTATTTTAAATGCAAATTTTTGTTTATTATGAATGATAATTTATTTAATGCTAATATTTAGTTTAAATCCAAAAAAAAATTCATATTAAAAATAAAATGATTTAGTTTTTAATTAAAACAAAACAATTAAAATTATAACAATAAAAAGTGAATAAAATGACTAAATAAATGTTTTTAAATTGCAAATATTAGTAATATTAACATGTTTATATTTATTATTATATATCAGTTTAGAAAAAATGGAAGCTAAAAAAGAAATGTAGTGTATAAATGATTTACATAAATTCAATATGTACAGTAACTATTAGAAATTGTCTAATTTGAATATTTATACTTCTAAATTGCCACTGGTCTTAAAAATAAAAATTGAATAAAAAAAGATTTATCAACTGAATAGTTCGGTCTTTTCTGTGTTTTTTTTATTTAAATTTGTATGTATTTTAGTATTAAATAATGTAATATCTAATTTAAATAATTAAATTACTTTCATTTAAATATTAATGATATTTAAGTAAAAAATAGTTTAAAGCTACAACCTTATTGTTAATCTGCCTAAAATTTGATTGAACTTAAATTGTATAGTGAATCAGACTCACAGTTTGCTTGTGTTATGGGCCATATGCACAGCAAGTGTTTTTTCCCCTACCGATAAACGTCCGTTGAAAGGTTTATGTGACTATTTTCAATCTCATATGGTTTCTTTTACAGCATCGATGTTGTAATGTAATTAAAATACAATCAGTTAAACAGACTTAAGCATTCATTTAGTAGTTAAATGAGATGAAAAACCGTTTAAATGCAAGTGCCGTCAGGAGCAGCAGGCTAGCGCAGAAACTCCATTGAACAAACTGGAGTAAAATACATTTTCATATTTCAAAGACATGAAGGTGAGCAATGTCATTTAATGCAGTGCTTCTTGTGCATTCTGAGACCCACTTTATATTGTATATCAATCAGGCAGTGAAGTTCACTGACTTTTAAAGAAAACAGACCTTAAACATGGCAATTTTATGGGTTTCATGGGTTACTGAAAATTAAAAGTCCTCTTGCATATATCCTATTCTAGGTGCTTGACAACGCCATCGAAACTGAGAAGATGATCGAGAAATATGAGTCTCTGGCATCTGATCTGCTGGAGTGGATTGAACAAACCATCATCATCCTCAACAACCGCAAGTTTGCAAACTCTCTGGTTGGAGTCCAGCAGCAGCTTCAGGCCTTCAACACCTACAGGACCGTAGAGAAACCACCCAAGTGAGCGTCTGCCAGAAACATACCACGCATTATATTAAAACCAACAGTGAACTGAAGCTTATTTTCTACTCTTTCTCCATAGATTCACTGAGAAGGGAAACCTGGAGGTGCTTCTGTTTACTATCCAGAGCAAGATGAGGGCCAATAACCAGAAGGTCTACATGCCACGAGAGGGAAAACTCATCTCAGACATCAACAAGGTCAAATTTACCTCATTTTCACTTTTTTTGTCTTGTTTTTCCAGTACAAATAATTACACATTCCTAAATTTAAGATGCATTTACTCGAGGACCAAGATTTGAAGTGTTTTCTGAGAAATGCATCAAAAATGAAGTAATTTTTTACTTAAAATATATCAAATGGGTAAATATGCCAAATGAGTCAAGAAAATAAAACTAATTGAAAAGTACAAAGTTATGTTTTTCTTGTCACAGATATTTTTCATGTTTGTATGAATATACTGACTTAAATTTGCATCAAAAAAACAGGACTCAAATAATAGTTAAATAATAAATAATATTAAAATTAAGGCATAAAAATCTACAAATTCTGACTCAAGATATTAAAATGAATAATAAAATGTATAATATAGATTTAAAATCCGATTAAGGATATGAAGTCGTCTGTTCTGAAAAATGAATTTAAAATCCGAGAAAAATAAATACAATTTATGAATGAATCAAAATGGATTTTTCTTCTAAAGTGTGTGTTTTTTATATTTGTAATGAAAAACAGGACAAAAGTCATTTTGTGCAGTGGAGGATTCATCACGTTTACTAACTTAATGCCATTCTATTACCATGACATTTGGGTGAAATTATTGTCACTATGATGGTGCATATTGTAAAGACAAAACTATGCTGTAAACTCAGCAAACTTGTTGGTAATTCTAGTTCTTTAGTTTACTTTAGCATGTTAGCATTAAAAAGACATCAGCTGCACATAGGCACAGGACGATAACCGGTTTCAAGGTTTAACGCAGTTTAGAAAAGTCAACGTTTTAAAATGGCTAAAATTTCTACGTTATATGTATGTTGTTTTTTTGACTATTTTATTATTTCAGCCCACGATTCAGCAAACATCTAAAAAAAAATTGCTTATGCACCAACACCCAGCATGCTGTAGAGCTGAACAGTGCAGTGGCTTTACTTGATATCCACATGAAAGAAAGATCTCCAAAGATGCCTTTTCCCATTTGAATTACTTAGATTGACATATTTACTGCTCCAAAATATTTTCACAACGCCGTGAAACTATAATATTTTTATCCAAGGTTATCATACCGTCAGAATCGTATACCGGCCCCATGCCTAGCTGCACATATGATTCTGCAGTATTTGCTGATGTAAATGTGTGTATGTGTGTGTGTTGACTGTTATGTGCTGTTGTTTCAGGCGTGGGAGCGTCTGGAGAAAGCCGAACACGAGCGAGAGCTGGCGCTGAGGACTGAACTCATCCGACAGGAGAAGCTGGAGCAGCTCGCCAGACGCTTCGACCGCAAGGCAGCAATGAGAGAAACCTGGCTGAGCGAAAACCAGCGGCTCGTTTCACAGGTGACACTCTCACAGATCACACACACTCAATACACACACATCCTGGACTGCATCTGCAATGTTATCTCACTATTTGAAGCGTTTTTGTGCCCCCTGGTGGTGAGATGTATAAATGATGCACAGGACGGTAGTTTCTTCTTTATCATTTATTTACAATATTGGTTAAAAGAGGAGAAATTATATATGAATAATTATTATGCAGTATATTGTTTTATAACTTTAAAAAAATCTGGTAACTAAGCTAATTTTCTCACAACAAATCTATTAATACTTCTTTATTATTGTTATCACTTATTGTAAATAAATGCATATTATACTTTCTATTTTACTGCATAATTTTATTGTGATTGTTTTTCAAACATACATGATATTTATTATGCATATTTACTATATGGTATTACTTATATATTTTATTAAAATATATTTCTATAATTTTTATGAAAGTAAATGTATAAAATTAAATGATTCATATTATTTAAATAATTTTAACATGAAATCAGTAACTCTAAATTAATATTTTGCATAATTGGGGGTAAAAAAAATTAAATAAAATTGATTAATTTGTCTACCAGGACAATTGCAGTTTTTTTTTATTTATTATTATTTAATATTAGAATGATGATCACCAGCAAACTCTCAAATTGAACTGCATTTCCAATGAGGTTAAAACATTATTATCTTTAACATAAGCCAAATCTGTAGCTTATCTAACAAAATAACTTATGATAACGCTCCAAAAACTAGTACAGCCAAATTTATATGTTATAGAAAAATATTAAATACAAATTTAAAAAAGAGGAAAAATCAAGAGAAGCAAAAAAATTGAAAATTTGTGTTTTGTTCAATTTTGCTTGAATTTAATTGTATTATCTTTCAATTTCTAAATATGTTTGGTGACTAAAATATTATTTTAATAAATATATCTGTTTAATAAATCTGTTTTGTTTAAATGCACCAAAATACATGCCTATATTCACTGAGAAATGGAGAAAAATATTCATTTTCAACATGGGGTGAACTCAATTATGCTGAGCACTGTGTATATATATATATATATATATATATATATATATATATATAATTTTTTTTTACACTCTTATTTTTCTTTTGCAGGACAATTTTGGATTCGACCTCCAGGCGGTCGAGGCAGCAACCAAAAAACATGAAGCCATTGAGACGGATATAGCGGCATATGAGGAGCGAGTGCAGGCGGTGGTGGCCGTTGCCCGAGAACTGGAGACTGAAAACTATCACGATATCAAGCGAATCGCAGCACGCAAAGACAACGTGCTGCGGCTATGGGAGTATCTGCTGGAGCTGCTGAAGGCCCGCAGGCAGAGGCTGGAGATGAACCTCAGTCTGCAGCGCGTCTTCCAGGAGATGCTCTACATCATGGACTGGATGGATGAAATGAAGGTCAGTAAAGACGAGAGAGCGAATGAAATCCAGAGTTCATACGGTCATGAGAAATCTGGAAAAGTCATGTAATTTTGACATGGCGTTTTCCAGGCCTTGAAAAGTTTTGGAAAAACAAATAAACCCACAATGTTTTGGAAAATTTATGGAAATTTGTTTAACAAATGTCTATACACTGTAAAAAACTCCTGCTGCCTTAATTTTTTAGTTGAATCAAGTAAACTTTTCGGTAACACTTTATTTTGATTGTCCATTTGAGTATTAGTAGACTGTCTGCTTAATATCTGTTGATACTGCTACTAAACAGACATTTAACTGACTATAAGAAACTTTGCAAGTACATGTAACACCAATCCTAACCCCAACCCTAACAGTCTACTTATAATCTAATGAGAATTAGTTGGCATGTAGATGCAGTGTAACTTAAATTCAACAAACGGACCATCAAAATAAAGTGTGACCAGCTTTTCTAGTCACCTCCACTTCTATTAATCAAACTGACTAAAAATATTAAGTTAAACTTTGCAAAACTTAAGAAATGTAGTTGAAACCTGATTAGCATATTAAAATTTAAGTTATTTTAAGTATTGTTGTATTGATTTGTGTATTAATTTTGCTTAAGAGTAGAGTTGGTTGTCAAAATGTGTTGGAAAAATGTGTTTGAACCCTGGAAATCAGTCTCTCCAGGATTTTGTAGTTTTTTTTTTTATTTGCATACTAAAATGATGGCTTTTTACAAAAATGTGTGGCATTTTTGCTTCAATTTTTGTGTTTTGATGTGAAAGTACACAAAATTTATGGATGTGCCGATATGGAATTTCTAACCGATATCACTTTAGACTTGGAAACCGATAACCAACATATCCAACTTTCTTTTATATAAATAAGACGTGAAGTGGTTCAACCAGCAGAAATAATACATCATTTTATCAGCTTAAAGATATTGACATAATTTTGTTATCGAACCAATAACATTAAAAAAAAGCATTTATCGGCTGATATTAATATGAGTGCAGATGTATCGTGCATCCCTATCAAAAATCTCGTGAAATTTTTCTTTATTTGGTCTCAAGAACTATTGGACTAAAATCCTGGAGGGACTGAGGAAAAAAAAAAAGCTAAACACTGAAAAATAATTGATGTGTGGCTAATTTTACTGAGAAACTGCAAGTAAATTTCAGATTTTTATGTAGAAAGGCTGAGATGTGTACACCAGTAATCTTTGTATTATAATTTGAAAATAATTTTTGGTAGTGTAGAACTGACTTGAAACAACTTACTTTATTAATTAATAAAGAAAACATTTTGCATTAGAAAAACACTGAAAACGCTGAAATAATCCAGTTTGGTTTTTTTTACAACTTCAAAAAAAAAAGTCCTATCGTGTAGAAAAAAAGTATGCGATCTAGTATGCATCTTCAGCTTAGCATTTTATAAATTACATTTATGAGTATATGCTTAATTACATCTTTTATTGTTACAAATGAGAAGCTGCACATTCACTTTTAATCATAACAGCCATCAGACTGCAGTATAATTTAGATTACTACCTCTTCATAGCAGGGAGAATATATTATGTACATTGATGTAAATAATGCAGTTTTTAGTTTGATGTGCTGACGGTCGTCTCGTGTCCTCCACAGATGCTGCTGTTGTCTCAGGATTATGGGAAGCATTTGCTGGGAGTTGAAGATCTGCTGCAGAAACACGCTCTGGTGGAGGCTGATATCGGCATTCAGGCCGACCGCGTCAAAGCCGTCAACAACAACGCACAGAGATTTGCTGTGGATGAGGAGGGTAAGACTTAATAAATCGGAGATAAACATAAACACACATGAAGAACAAGAGACTGAACTTTGACTACGTTTACATGGACATCAGTAATCTAATTATTTGCCCTTATCTGAATAAGACAATAATATGATTAAGGTGTTTTTTAGATGAGTTGCTTTTTTAATATTCCTTTCATGTTTCCTTTTTATATGTTATATAATACATAGTTCGATTAACCTCTGCCGTTTCACGCGACAACAGTTGGTTTGCATCATGGCACCATACATGATTTTGGGGTGTTTTGTTTTTAATTTAGGAATACTCTCATGTCTTCATTCCATTTCTGTGTAGTTCAATTATGACTTAGAGTCAGATTAAGGTCCTCAAAAATCGCTGTTTACATGGTAGACTCCTAATCAGAGTATTTTCTTAATCGTATTATACAAATCGGAGTATTGGTGTCCATGTAAATGTACTCATTGAGGGCTTTTTTGGTTCTTTGTATAGAAGTTGAAGTTGGAAATACCTTTGCAGGTGGTCTCATTTTTTACGTTTTTCACATATCAGTACTTCAGTTTTTGTTAGAAGTCATTTTTTGTTAGAAGCATTGCTTAGAACGTAATTTGGACTACTTTAAAGGTGATTTTCTCAATATTTTGATTAGTTTTGAACCCTCAAATTCTATCTTCAAACTCTATCTAATATTGTCCTAAACCATACATTCATGGAAAGCTTATTTATTCAGCTTTCAGATGATGTATAAATTTCAAAATGGACATTTATGATGGGTTTTGTGGACCAGAGTATATCCACTTTAAATTATGCAGAAACAGTCATGCTTACAACAGTCATGCTTACAAATTTAACAAATGTCTTTCCAAAGTGACGGACAAAATCATTTTGCAAATATGTAAATTTAGTTTTTTGCGAGGTTCCCACAGTCATAAAAAACCTGGAAATAACGGGGTTTCCAGGCCAGGAAAAATCCTAACAGGTTTGTGAAGAACATCTGATTAAAAGTGTTAAATTTCACTATAAGGTTCTATCTGACCTTTTTCTCAAAATTAGGTTATTCACACATTGTTATTTGTGACATAAGCTGGTGTTTCATTTAAAGCTGTTTACATTAATTTATTAAATTATATTTAATATTGAATGATTATTCATATAAATATTATTGTACTATGTATTAAAGGGACAATTCACCCCCCCAAAAATAGTCATCATTTACTCACCCTTTACTTGTTCCAATCCTGTTTGAGTTTCTTTCTTCTTTTGAACACTAAAGAAGATATTTTGAAGAATGCTGGAAACCTGTAACCAATGTTTTTCCTACTGTGGAAGTCAATGGCTACCAGTTTCCAACGTTCTGCAAAATATCTTCTTTTGTATTCAACAACAACAAAAAAGAAACTCAAGTGAAGGGTGAGTAAATAGTGACCATTTTTATTTCTGGGTCAACTATGTCTTTAAATAAATTTCTTAGAAAGTTTTATCCCCAAAATAATTTTGATATATGAAAATCAATAGCTCAAAATCTCAAAACTGCTCAGAATGCAGAATAAACTTTATAATCCCAAGTTGCCAATCACTTTCCATTTTTTTGTTTCCTCGCTCTTCTAATGTTTTCATCCTCTCCATCCTGCTTTATATATATTTTTTTAAGAATAGCCATTGACTTCTATAGTATTTTATTTATTTTTCTCCATTTTATCTCCATAATGATTTTTTAGATATGAAATGCAAAAGCTCAGAATCCTTAAAACTGCTCATAATGCAGACGAAACTCCTAGAATCCCAAGATTATAAACACGTTCCCTGTTTTTACTCACTCTTCTAATGTTTTCCTCCTCTCCATCCCACTATAGGCTACAAACCGTGTGATCCTCAGGTCATCCGTGACCGTGTGGCCCACATGGAGTTCTGCTATCAAGAACTAACACAGCTCGCAGCTGAACGCCACGCTCGTCTAGAAGAGTCCCGCCGCCTCTGGAAATTCTTCTGGGAGATGGCAGAAGAAGAGGGCTGGATTCGAGAAAAAGAGCAGATATTATCCTCCGACGACTGCGGGAAGGATCTAACCGGTGCCGTGCGGCTTTTAAGCCAACATCGCGCTCTGGAAGATGAAATGAGTGGCCGTTCTGGACACCTCCAGCACACTGTACGCGAAGGCCAAGCCATGGCTGATGCTGGTCACTTCGGTGAAGCTAAAATCCGCGAACGCATTGCTGACGTCCAAGCGCAGTGGGCGGCTCTAGAACAGCTTGCATCTGTAAGAAAAACGCGTTTGGAAGAAGCATGCAGCCTTCATCAATTCCAGGCTGATGCTGATGATGTCGATACGTGGACGTTAGACGCTCTTCGAATCGTTTCCACTGCTGACGTCGGCCATGATGAGTTTTCAACCCAAGCTTTGGTCAAGAAACATAAAGACGCGTCAACTGAGGTCGCTAGCTATCGTCCAGTGATCGACGCTCTGCATGAACAGGCCCAGACACTTCCTCCTGAGCAGGCGAAGAGTGCTAATGTTAGCGAGCGACTGGCGGGCATTGAAGAGCGTTATAAGGAGGTTTCGGAGTTGACCAGGCTGAGAAAACAGGCTTTGCAAGACGCCCTGGCGCTCTATAAGATGTTCAGCGAAGCGGACGCATGCGAGCTCTGGATTGATGAAAAAGAGCAGTGGTTGAACAGCATGGAGATCCCAGAGAAACTGGAGGATCTGGAGGTCATTCAGCACAGGTGAGAGGTTAAGGCCCAATCCCAATTCTACCCCTTAGCCCTTACCCTTACCCCTGCCCCTTATTTTGCATGTTCACGTGAAGGGGTCTGGGTGTCCCAATTCTCTTTAGCTTGAAGGCGTAGGGCTAAGGGGAAGGGCTAGATACCACTTGAAACTGAGATTTTTCAGGACCACACTCGAAACCAAGGGGTACGAAAATTTCCCAGAATACACCAGCTACAACGGCAGCATGGCTGCACACGGAAGTAAGGAGATGCACAAATTAGTATTTTTTTATCATTATTGCGAATTCTTACAACAAACAAGCATATGTTTTAATACACTCATAACTGCGTTCGTGTTTTACCGTCAAGGTTTTTAAAAAAACCTGCTAAAATAAAAACCGCTAAATTTGGCTGTCTATGATCCCTAGTAATAATACCCTGTCAGAAAAGTCTAGTGGCTGGGAATGAGCTTTTTACAGTGTCTGCTATAATGTTAATGTTGCTTTTGTGTGTTTAGATGAATGTGGCCAGGGTGTAAATGCGCAGTACAGTTACGAGCTTATTGCCACATTATATCGTTATGATAACATGGTATCGTTGCCTTCAGTGATTTCCTGAAGATAAATACCACAAAAATAATGCAACTGGAATAACTACAGCAGTCGCCGATCTCATATGAAGCAAGAGATCGCGATGACATATGATGATGTGTGCTGGTGCTGTAGTGGTGTCCCATTTTTTAGGGTAAATTTTGAAGTTTCAAGGGCCAAGGGGAAGGGGGTAGGGGTTCAAAAATAGAATTGGGATTGGGCCTAAGTCTGTGTGTTTGGTGTCATATTAAAATCTCAGAAATAAGGGTGCTTTCACACCTGCCTCATTTAGATCGGTTAAAATGTACCAGAGTTTGCTTGCCTTTTTGGTGTGGCTCGTTTAGGCAGGTGTTACGATTTAAAAAGGTGTCTAGACTAGGTATGGGCTGGTATAAGTTTTTGACGGTATGATAACCTTGGATAAAAATATCACAGTCTCACAGTATTGTGATTACTGCTCTAAAATATGTTCTTTTTAAAACATATTCTGGCTAAAAACAAAAAACTTTTTTCCCCCATTGAACAAAATACATTTTATTTTATAAAGCATAATATTTTGGTAAACATGTCAGGCTAAATAATTAAAATAAATCATTGGCTTCTGCTCTCTTCATTAGTTGCAGAAACACAGATTTCTTTACAACACATTTAAAAAAACACACATAAAAAACCTTTACCAATACCTTAGGAACAGTATAACAGAAAGTTTTAGCGGTTTTAAAACCATGACTTTTCCAAACCTTGAAACCGGATATCATCCCATGCCTAGTCTAGACATAATTTTTTTCTTATTTTTTGTTTGTGGGGCCGATTTGGGTTAAGATAAGGGTAATGTTATGGTTGTTTACATAACTGTGTTCCATTATTATTCTGTATGTTTAAAACCAGCAGATTATACTATATATTTCACATGTCATGTACCTGCAGTTATTCAAGTATCTGCTTAATAATAAAAAAGGTGTCTAGGGAAGAGAAATGCCTGAGATGGATGGTTAGACATGAACAAGGAGATAATAAACGAGTTCAATTAGTTAATTTTCAAGGGGAATCTGTAAGTAAAGCAAATGATTATGCATGTGTGAGCTATGTACAATATAGCAAAAAGGAAAAGAAAGAATTTTTAATAAAGTATTAAAGGTTTTTTTATACTTTACATATTTAATACTTAGACAAGATTTGATCTAGGGATTTTTGAAGTTTGAACCACTTTAAAGTCGTTTGAGTGCTCAAGGTTTGGTGCAGTTTTAAGTTTGAAGTTTTATTAAAAACATTGATGTTTTGAAGCAATTTCAATTTTCAAGTTGTTTGAGAAGCTTAAAGTAGTTTTAAGTTAAGAGGATAATATCTCAAGGTCTCTCAGGAAAAGGTAATAGATTAGTATTCAGTTGCTAGTGTGTTCTGTGCCATTGCTAGGTAGTTTCTAGACATCTATTAGGGTGTTTGAGCTGAGTTTGGTGAATGCTTATGATAAGTTATTGTTAGGATTTTTTTTTGTCATAGAATAATCAGTTATTTTGGTCTTTCTCAAGCCAACGTAATTAGGAGTGTTTACCGCCGCATCTGTTTATGCTGAGTCACGCTGCTGGAGAACAACAGTACACATGAAAGCCTGAACATTTGCTGCGCTCGATAACAGATTGAGCTCGCTCTAGTGCGGTCACGTATCACAGTCTCCATTTCTCAAGGACAAATTGGCCCATATTGCAAAACATTATTCTTCAGAGCTGCTGCTTTTGAAAAGGCTGATGAAAATATATTTTTTAAATTAAGAGTACAAAAAACATACAACATACATTAAACACAGAAAACATAAACAGCAATCGAACAGAAATACAAATAGCAGGAATATGTATAAACAGCAATGACAACCAAAATAATATTGATAATATTTGAATGGCATTTAGCAATCATAGTCATAATATTGACAATAATAATAAAAAATAATATCAATATCAAATATCAAAATATGGTGATTTTAAAAGTATTATTCTGTGACGACCAACAGTGTCAACAATAATATAGTAATAAAGATGTAATAACATGTACACAAACGTGTAATAACAATAAAATAACAACAAAAAAAACTATAATATACCCAACACATACCACATCTATCCTAGCTTCTGTGTCATTGAACATCTTTATTTTTAATGAAAATGTGAAATTTGGTGAAATTGCTGACATTTTTTTATGGTGTTCCAGGTTTGAGAGTCTGGAGCCTGAAACGAATAACCAGGCCTCACGTGTGGCTGTGGTCAATCAGATTGCCAGGCAGCTGATCCACAGCGGACACCCCAGCGAGAAGGACATCAAGGCCCAACAAGACAAACTTAACACCAGGCAAGTCATAGCACTTTGTGGAGGAGACAAATGGAGTTTTAAGTTCTGGGCAGAAAGCGCACACAACAAAACTGAACCACTAAAATCTCATTTTTCTGATAAAAATTGTAATTGTGTTTTTGTATGTCTGCAAAGTTTTTGTCAAATATTGACATATTTAGGAATATATAACAATAATATTAATGCATTTCATGTTAAATTACAATGAATTTTGATAGCAATATTTATTTGACTTTTTTTTTCATGATTTCTGTTCTTTGTGCAGTATTTCATTAAAGTGAATATACAGTATAGTTTTATCTGCCATAATCATAATTATCTTTAAAAAAAATCTAATATCAACATAAAATAACACTAAATTATATTTAATAAATATAAGCACTATACTTTTTTTGATAAGTGCTACAAATAAAAATATTAATATTTGCATATATATTTGCAAATATGCATGTATACGTAGTACACAATTATGAACACAATTCAGTTTGTAATTTTTCACTGTGAATTAATAAAAAAATAACTTATGTGAACACAAAAACGTAGACAATCAGATTATATTTTATTTTATTCCTGATGTTTAAATGTTTCAGTACAACTTTATAAATTTTCCTTCTATATTTTAGTACTGAAGTTCAAAGAAAAAAACATGTATATTTTGGAGACCTTCCTTCGTTCTTTCCATCCTTCCATCCATTCATCAATATATATCCATCCATCCATATATATCCATTCATCCATCCATCCATCCATCTATATTCAGCATCCATCCATCCATCCATCTGTCCATCCATCCATTCGTCCGTCCGTCCGTCCGTCTGTCTGTCTGTCTGTCTACCTTACCCATCCATATATAAATCCATCCATATATATATATATAAGTGCCATCTGAAATTTTCTTCTAATATTACCATTTTTCTCAGGTTCCTTTGTCTTGATTCAGTAATTTCTCTTTTATGGTAAAGAATAGATTATTTTTATCGCTTTTAACAAAAATAACTGAACATAAACATAAAAGGCTGAGAAAAATGTAGAATAAGGGGAATAAGAATATGTAGAATCTATATTCAGCATCCATCGATCCATCTCTGCGTTAAAGCATGAAGCAGAACAAGTTTATACATTTTCCTTCTATATTTTAGTACTGAAGTTCAAAGAAAAAGCCAATGAATATATATTTTAAAATAAAAAATAAATAAATAACCCCGCTTCTCATCCTCAGGTGGAGTCAGTTCCGTGATCTGGTGGACCAGAAGAAAGAGTCCCTGAACTCCGCTTTGGGAGTCCAGAACTACCACCTCGACTGTAACGAGACCAAATCCTGGATCCGTGAGAAAACAAAAGTCATCGAGTCCACGCAGGAGCTGGGAAATGACCTGACAGGAGTGATGGCTCTACAGCGCAAACTCACCGGCATGGAGCGAGATCTGGCCGCCATTGAAGCCAAACTAGGAGACCTCCGCGGAGAAGCAGATCGATTAGCTGGAGAACATCCCGACCAGGCTAAAGCCATCACGGGACGGCTAGCAGAAATCACCGCAGTTTGGGAGGAGATGAAGGAAACCCTCCGAACCCGTGAGGAGTCGCTTGGGGAAGCCAGCAAGCTCCAGCAGTTCCTCCGAGAGTTGGACGACTTCCAGTCTTGGCTTTCCCGCACACAGACGGCCATCGCTTCTGAAGACATGCCCAACACATTAGCCGAAGCGGAGAAGCTGCTAGCCCAACACGAAGGCATCAAGAACGAGATCAACAACTATGAAGAGGACTACCAAAAGATGCGGGACATGGGTGAGATGGTGACGCAGGACCAGACGGACGCGCAGTACATGTTCCTGAGGCAGAGGCTACAGGCACTGGATACCGGCTGGAACGAGCTTCACAAGATGTGGGAGAACCGGCAGAACCTACTGTCTCAGTCTCATGCCTATCAGATCTTCCTCAGAGACACCAAACAAGCAGAGGCCTTCCTCAACAACCAGGTACTGTAGATGGAGAAGACTGAACATCTAGAGATGAGTGTAATTTACATAACAACACCCTAGCAACCAACAAGAATGTGCTTTTGACAGAATTGCAACTCCCTAGCAACCATCCAGAATCTCTAGCATACTGCATAGCATATCCCCTAGCATATATCATGAAGTCAATACAAATTGCATAGGAACTACATAGGTCATCATAACAATACTG
>CAIGQV010000990.1:1844476-1864405 GCA_903798115.1 Danio jaintianensis
ATCCATCCATCCATATATCCAGCATCCATCCATTCATCTTTATAAATATATATCTAGCATCAATCTATATGTCCATATATCCAGCATCCATCTATCCATCCATCTCTGCATTAAAGCATAAAGCATACTTGTATAACAACATTGTATCACTCTACCAACTATCACACATTCTCTTGCCTTTCCACCACCCAAACATCTTAGTTAATTACATATTTTTACTGCTATGTCAGCATCCAAGGCTTCATGACAAAAATTATTTGCAGTAAAACAAAAGTTACATAAAAAACAACAACATGAAACTCCTTCAAACTTTTACCACGTATTTCAAATTAAGCATCAAGTTTTTCCTAACTGCTTGTGTTTCTGCAGGAGTATGTTCTGGCCCACACCGAGATGCCCACCACCCTTGAAGGAGCCGAAGCTGCTATTAAGAAACAGGAGGACTTTATGACCACCATGGACGCCAATGAGGACAAGATCAATGGTGTGGTGGAGGCCGGCAGGAGGCTGGCCAGTGATGGAAACATTAACGCTGACCGCATCCAAGAACGAGCAGCTTCTATTGATGACCGGTAACAAGACACCAGTGTTGGGTGCAATTACAATTAACTAGTTACTGTAATTAAATTACTTTTCCGCTGAAGTTTTTAGGTAATTTAATTACAGTTACTTTTAATGTACTTGTCTTAAATCCTGTACATACATTCAACAGTTCTATTTAAATCAATTCACAGAAATAATATATAATTTGCAAAATAATCCTATTTTTCAACTAAAAAACATTTATAATTAATCAAGACAAGACTTAAGAAAAATTAATTGCGAAATTAGTTCATGATGGGTATAAATACAGAAGGTATAGAAAATGTATAAATACAGAGAAGCAGAGTAATTGTAAATATATATATTGTGTTATTTTGCATATTAAAATAATTATTATAATAATTGCTAATTAACTTCATTTCTTCATTAACTTCATTCATCTGACAACTGCATGTTTAATAAACAATGACGTTTTTGAAATTTGACAAAGAAATGTATACCTAGATATATGGATGAAACATAGTGTTATTGCTTTGAAAGTTTTGTTTTGATGTTCATTTTTTTTGACATCTAAAAGGTCCTGTTTGACTACATTGTCTATGCATTGAGATTTATGTAGATTAGTATTTAGTCAAGTAATTAAATTACTTATTCAGTAACTAGGTTACTTTTCAGACAAAGTAATTAGAAAAGTAATTTAAATACAGTTATATTGATGCAATTTGTAATTAATGAATTTTTTTGAAGTAACTTACCCAGAACTGCAAGACACATGCAGTAAAACGTGTTAAAGTGAACAGGACTAATAGATCCTAATAGACAGCCTTTAACCTGCAGGCATAAGAAGAACCGTGAGGCTGCTGTCGAGCTGCTCATGAGACTGAAGGACAACCGAGACCTGCAGAAGTTCCTGCAGGACTGCCAGGAGGTGAGATGATCATTAAATATAATTCAGTGTTGTTTTATTTTAATATTATATGTATATTTTTAAAGATAATTTTGATTATGGCAGATAAAACTATATATTCACTATTATAAAATATTGTTCCAAAAATAGAAATCATAAAAAAATAAAAAATAATAATTTGAATAATAAGAAAAAAATAAATATAAAATTTAAATGTAACAGTCGACTTTTTGATTTTAATTTGGTTATAATTAAATTTTCATTTAATTTATAACTATTTAAAACTATTTTGTTTATGGCAGGTAATACTAAATAATCACAATAATGAAATATTGTGCAAAAAATAAAAAAAGTTAAATAAATAATTCAAATAATAATAAAAAATAAATATCAAATATAAATGTAAGTCAATTTTTTATTTTTTTTTACTTAAATTAAAAAATTCTTTATTTTAATTCAATTAAAATTTAATTTGATTTATTCAAACTGTACCTTTTATTTTTATTTTTTTAATTGATTTATTTATTTTAATTTTATAATAAATTATGTAAGGCAACATTTAATAGATGAGACATAAAAGTGAACCATATTTAGCTTGGTATCATGTCTAGATTAGCATAATGGTGTAGTGTGTTTTGCATTGGATGTGAGTGTCACATAATTGTTAGCTAAAAAGAAATCCTTGGAGATTTACTCACAGTAGTGTTATAAACCCAGTGATGTGCATGCATGTGCTGAAATATAAAGCAAAAGAAATGCATGTTAATTTTCTTATGCATGCTCTATTTTTTAAAACAAAACTAAAAGGTCCTGTTTGACTCAGATTTAAATAATTAAGAGTTTTAATCCTCTTTAATACTCTCAGAAGTGTTATAATCGCTGTGATGTGCATACATGTACTGAAATTTAAAGCAAAAGAAATGCATGTTAATTTTTATGTTTTGCATGCTCTGTATAGCTGTCGCTGTGGATCAATGAGAAGATGTTGACAGCACAGGACATGTCCTACGATGAAGCTCGAAACCTGCACAGCAAATGGCTCAAACATCAAGCATTCATGGCTGAACTGCAGTCCAACAAAGAATGGCTGGACAAAATCGAGAAGGTTTGTTATCAATGCATTTCATTTAATAGCACTTAAATTATGATATTAAAGTATTTTGGGGCATTTGCCTCACAAATTAAATCCATCTAAATGTCTCTTTCTTATTTATTCAGATTTGATCTGATATAATGAAAATTAAATGATGAAGTGTAGTGGTAGTGCATTTAAGTGCATTCAGTTTTTTCTTTAGTATTTATTTATGTGCAAAGTGCTGTGTGGTTTGACATTAGTACAATAAAATATGCTTTGTAAAACTAATAATAGAGAAAATGTAAATGTTTTTTTGTGAGATATCGGTCTTTGTCAGTTTATTAACTGTCTTAAACGGAAATTGGCTATTAAAACAATTTTCTGAAGAAATAATAAAATAATTGTAAGCTAAAAATGGTCATTAAAAAAATGTAATTAAGAAATCGAATCAAAGAGTACTCATTGACAGAGAATTTCTCTCATTTTAAGTATAATTTTGTATCTCAGGTAATCTAAAGCTGTTTAGAAACTTGTGCTGGAAAACATGACAAAAAAACTTAATGAAATGAGATTCATATTACAAATGAGATGTCAGTTTCTTGATTATCAGCTATAATAATAATAATAATAATAATAAAAAATTAAATATAAAAAGGGCGGCACGGTGGCTCAGTGGTTAGCACTGTCGCCTCACAGCAAGAAGGTCGCTGGTTCGAGTCCCTGCTGGACCAGTTGGCAATTCTGTGTGGAGTTTGCATGTTCTCCCCGTATCGACGTGGGTTTCCTCCGGGTGCTCCGGTTTCCCCCACAGTCCAAACACATGCGCTATAGGTGAATTGATGAACTAAATTGACCTTAGTGTATAAGTGTGTGTGAATGTGAGTGTGTATGGGTGTTTCCCAGTACTGGGTTGCAGGTGGAAGGGCATCTGCTGTGTAAAACATATGCTGGATAAGTTGGCGGTTCATTCGGCTGTGGCGACACCTGATGAATAAAGGGAGTAAGCCGAAGGAAAATGAATGAATGAATAAATAAAAAAAGGAATGCAATTGGACTCAATTATTGTATCTCTAATATAGTATATTAAAGACAGAGATAAATTAAACTACAATTACACTGTAAAAAAAATCTGTAATATTTATGGTCAAAAACAGCAGCTGTGGTTTTTACAATGTTACGCCGTATTGCATGAATAGTGTTATACACCAGTATTTTGAAGTACTAACATCTACATATCATACCTTTGTTACACAGACAAAAACACAACCATAAGCATGTGGTGATGAGAAAGTCATATGTTGAACTAAAGCTCATCACAAACAACTTTTCCCACCAGCAGAGAAGCATATTAATATATCGAGGACGTTCACACAACTCACAATATCACATCACCATGGTAACTAACATAAAATTTTAAACTAATGCAATAAACCTTATTTATCAACATTAGATGTAACATAAAACTCTAATGTACATCACTGATGAGAAAAAGCTAAGAGATGGTAATAGTAATGTCAACAAAAAGGCATAAAAAGTGAAGCGTCATCCAGGGAAATCTGGGAAAGTCATTAACTGTATATATTAAAGTCCACATGAACCGGAAGCTGCAAAGGTTTGTTTTGTTTTTTTTAGTGTTGTGACGCAGTTCCCAGAGAAACTGAATATTAAATGAGAAAACAGTACGTGTGGCTTGTTTACTGTGAGCTGATTGGATGTAGTAAAGTACAGTCGTGGGCAAAAGTTTTGAGAATGACACAAATATTAGTCTTCACAAAGTTTGCTGCTAAACTGCTTTTAGATCTTTGTTTCAGTTGTTTCTGTGATGTACTGAAATATATTACAAACACTTTATACGTTTCAAAGGCTTTTATCCACAATTACATGACATTTATGCAAAGAGTCAGTATTTGCAGTGTTGGCCCTTCTTTTTCAGGACCTCTGCAATTCGACTGGGCATGCTCTCAATCAACTTCTGGGCCAAATCCTGACTGATAGCAACCCATTCTTTCATAATCACTTCTTGGAGTTTGTCAGAATTAGTGGGTTTTTGTTTGTCCACCCGCCTCTTGAGGATTGACCACAAGTTCTCAATGGGATTAAGATCTGGGGAGTTTCCAGGCCATGGACCCAAAATTTCAACGTTTTGGTCCCCGAGCCACTTAGATATCACTTTTGCCTTATGGCACGGTGCTCCATCGTGCTGGAAAATGCATTGTTCTTCATCAAACTGTTGTTGGATTGTTGGAAGAAGTTGCTGTTGGAGGGTGTTTTGGTACCATTCTTTATTCATGGCTGTGTTTTTGGGCAAAATTGTGAGTGAGCCCACTCCCTTGGATGAGAAGCAACCCCACACATGAATGGTCTCAGGATGCTTTACTGTTGGCATGACACAGGACTGATGGTCGCGCTCACCTTTTCTTCTCCGCACAAGCCTTTTTCCAGATGCCCCAAACAATCGGAAAGGGGCTTCATCAGAGAATATGACTTTGCCCCAGTCCTCAGCAGTCCATTCGCCATACTTTTTGCAGAAGATCAATCTGTCCCTGATGTTTTTTTTGGAGAGAAGTGGCTTCTTTGCTGCCCTTCTTGACACCAGGCCATCTTCCAAAAGTCTTTGCCTCGCTGTGCGTGCAGATGTGCGCCCTGAAGCCTTCTTAACAAGAATTGAACCTCTTTCCTTGAAGTTCTTGATGATCCTATAAATTGTTGATTTAGGTGCAATCTTAGTAGCCACAATATCCTTGCCTGTGAAGCCATTTTTATGCAACGCAATGATGGCTGCAGGCGTTTCTTTGCAGGTCACCATTGTTAACAATGGAAGAACAATGATTTCAAGCATCACCCTCCTTTTAACATGTCAAGTCTGCCATTCTTACCCAATCAGCCTGACATTTTTTTCAGGATTAAGTTAATTTTCATGGCAAAGAAGGACTATGTAATTCATCTGATCACTCTTCATAACATTCTGGAGTATATGCAAATTGCTATTATAAAAACTTAAGCAGCAACTTTTCCAATTTCCAATATTTATGTCATTCTCAAAACTTTTGGCCACGACTGTAGGCATTTCATTCAGAAAGATGGGGAAAAGGGTTTGGGGAGAGTTATTACAACCTAACAGACTCCTCCTCCTCACCATTTCTGTTTGTTGTCTGACAGCATGTTAGCCACGCCAATACCTCAGACAGGCCTAATATGAGATTCTAACTGAAAACAAACAAGAAGTGCATTTTTAGATTTCAATTAAAGATTAGAAGGGCAAACAATTTTTTTTTCTTAATGACATGCACAGATGAATTGTTCACCACAAAACTAGCAATGGGAGCAAACAAAATCAATATGGTTAGTTTTGGTTTCATAGGGACTTTAAGGACACTTGCTGTTAACCAGGTTACAGATTTTTACTGTAGCATTTTTACAGTTGAAATCAGTCATTTTTTTCCCTAATTTTGTGTGCAGGAAGGGAAGCAGCTGGTCTCGGAGAAGCCGGAGACAGAAGCAGTGGTGAAGGAGAAGCTGGCGGCACTGCAGAAGATGTGGACTGAACTGGAAACCACAACTCAGACTAAAGCCCAGTGTTTGTTTGATGCTAATAAAGCCGAGCTGTTCACGCAGAGCTGTGCCGACCTGGACAAGTGGCTCGTGGGGCTCGAGGGTCAGATACAGTCTGATGATTATGGCAAAGACCTGACCAGCGTCAACATCCTGCTCAAGAAACAACAGGTTTGAGGACAGCAGAGTCGCTTTACCTTAGGGTGCTTTCACAGCTGTAGATCGATTGTTTTGTTCTGAAACAGGGATTAAAATTGTTACAGTGTTGCTTTTTGTCCTTGGTGCCGTTCGCTTTCACACGGCAAAGTTTCTAAATGCACCAAAATAGTTAAAACAAGTTACGTGCCAGTAAACTCTCCTCACATTGGTCAGAGTTTGCTTTGTTTTCCGGGATTCCGCTCAGCTGTCATACATCATTGTTTTAATTTATGATGATGAGAAATGAGACATTATAAGCGAAAAGCTGTGCTTTAATTTTGAATGGTGACACCCACAGACATAGTCATTACTAAATATAAATCTGAGGTAAGACTCATAAATAGCCTCATTTCAGTTGTCAAGGGTTGTAAAATATATATCAATTCTTCTGTATCAGAAGTTAAACAAAAAGTTATTGATATTATATATTTTTTAGTAGTTCAGTTAGACAGCAGGCTTTCACTTTCGTATTTGACATAAAATGCTCTTTTAGCGGTAGGAATGATATCTATACTAATCATTCTCTCTTCTTATGTCCATATATATATATTGGCTATTACATAACCATGATACACTGTAGAGGTTTGAACCTTCACTGGTCTCATGGTTCTGTTCGGTTACGATTATCATACCGTCGATTCGGTTCAATTTGATATCTCGGTGCATCACGGTGCATTGACGATGCTTTCCATACACAATTTTATATTTAACTTCACAGCACAAGAATTCTTGTATTAAAATATATAATTTATAAATACATTTTCTGTGTATTTGTGATACAATTTTGTCCTTTAATACAAGCAGTCAGATATATGTACTGTACCTTTAATTTTACCTGCTCAAAGAAAACACTCTTTTTGAATGCATCAAACAAAACTCAAGTACATGCACAGAACAACATGAGCATTTATAGCAAATAAACAAATGTAAATATTATCCCACTTGCTTTTTGAGCATTGTCGAGAGAGTTGTTAAACGCCTGCGATTGATAACGCGCTCAACAAAAAGGTGGCGTTTGGCTCCAACGCTCTGGCGCTGTTCACCGATGAGTGACACTGATAAACGGCAGCGGCGATCACAGCTGATCCATGATAGACGCGGTGACGAACACTCGCTCTACAGACACACTCGTGTCTGGATCCAGAAGTATCGCTGTAACAGTGAAGAGAAGAGGAAACGTGTGCAGAGTTTTTTTTTTTAAGTAGTTGGAGCATTTTAATTACTCGTGCTCGCCTCCCTCACCATAGTAAACTACCGCAGTATAGCGCATATGAGATAAATGGCATATTAGTACGTAATAACTGGTTTAGATCTATTACTGAACCGATACTGAATTGTCTGTGTCTGCATCACGGTGCACCGAAGAAACAATTAATTTTGTTACCCTTAATACACTGTGATATAGGCTGGTTTGTTAGTTCGTTGGATCATATTGCTTTCTCACTACAACCAAACCGCTCTAGAGTTCATTTCAACCGAGCCGAGACCACCTCATTCAGGCGATCTCAGACTGATTGTTTTGGTGCAGATCAGAGAGTGATTGTGGTGTTCACATATGACCAAACAATCCGAGCTAATGGGGCAAACGCGGCAGGTTCCAAAACCAACGTCTAGGTGTGAAAGCATCCTTAGTTTCTATTCAGGGCTCCCACGCTTCTTGAAAGTACTTGAAAGTGCTTAAATTTCAGACATATGAATTCAAGCCATGGAAAGTACTTAAAAACAAACGTAGGTTCTTGAAAATGCTTGAATTTAAGGTTTATGGTGTTATTTCAACAATTGGACTGTTCTGCTTTCAGAAACTGAACGAAAAACTGATGTTTATGAAAATATTTTACAAGGAATTACTAAAATGAACCAAATTATTACAATAAAAAGTTATAAAAACTAATATTAATTAATATGTAATTTTACACTAACATTTTGATGAACATTTACATTAACATTTAATGTTACACTAACAGCTTCGTTTAAACTTCTGACAGACTTTTCCTGAGTTTTTATGCTGTATTTATATTGTGGAGGATGAGTTTAACTCTGTTTTTCTGTCCCCAGATGTTGGAGAATCAGGTGGAGGTGCGTCAGAGGGAGGTGGAGGAGCTTCAGTCTCAGGCTCATGTGCTTCGGCAGGAGGGAAAAGACACGGATGAAGTCGACGGACGCAGGATAGTGGTGGAGCAGAAGTTCCAGGAGCTGCTGGACCCGCTGCTGAAGAGGAAAAACTTCCTCATGGCCTCTCGTGAGATCCACCAGTTTAACCGCGACGTGGAGGACGAGATCGTGAGTTCAGCTTTGAAATACGCATGAATGTTTATGTGTATTATTTTAGTTTAGCATTTTTAAAAGAGTTTTTATTTCAGTAATATTTTACATTTTTAATTTGTTCTTCATTGGAGTTTTGTTTTTGTTTCATTAATGGTTTTGTTAGTTTGAGTTTAGTTTTTATTTTCTCAACACAATTCTGTTTAGTTTTTATATTTTTAGTTTCATTTTTATTAATTGTAGTTTAGCAGAGCACCATTTTACCAGAACAAACTTTAGTGTTTGCACAGCTTACATGAAGTCTTGTGCAAACCTCTTAGTAATTAAAATAAATAATTGTTTGCACAAACACTAAATATAAAACCATACAAATTCAAAAGGGGAAAAAACTATTATGAAGAATTCAGACAATCTTTTTTTATATTAAAGATCATACTGTATTATGTGCACTATAATAAATATTCGTAAATTAACAGTTTTCCGTATTTTGTCATTCATAAAGCATTTATTTCTGCTTTTGAATTGCATTATGAGACTCTGATCTTTCTTCCAACAACTTTTAACCTTGAAAAGTTCAAAAAAGTGACTTTGATGAATATGTTTAATAGTTTGCAGTGCTATATTGTCTGGGTTGGTGTTGTATATTACACTACAAACACCTTGTAATAAACTCCAAGACACTTTTTCTGTTATTTTACTAACTTATTTCTCTAGATATTATTAGTTCTTATACATTATACTATTTCAAACTACTAAAATGTCAATAAAAGTCACTTTGTTAAACTGTAGAGTTGAATTTTCAACATCAAAAGTGGACAGAGCAGAGATCTGCATCCATAATGCAAGTCACAACCGCAAAAATAAACGGAAAACACTTGTGTATAAAATACGGAAACTGTTCATTAAGAGATATGTTTTGCAGTGCAGTTAAATATGACTAGTTTAATTTAGAACATACATTTATGTGTATATAAAAATGTCTTGTATATTATCTTTTGGGCTTAATTGATGTGTTTGTCTGTAAAAGTGCATCTACAGGCACTTCTATTTCAGTTAACGAAAATGTCTTTTGACCAATAGTTTTTCGTCTTAGTTTTAGTTTACTAAAATAAACTTGGTCTCCAGCACACTTTTAACTGTAGTTTCTCTGCAGCTCTGGGTTGAAGAGAGGATGCCTCTTGCTACGTCAACAGATCATGGCAACAATTTACAGACTGTTCAGCTATTAATCAAGAAAAACCAGGTAATGTATTTTGGGCCTCCTCTAAACCCCTCCCCCTCATTCATATAACGATTCAGTTCAGAATATATATTTTTTTCATTCAGTAGCTTCATATGTTCTCCATCAGTCTGAAAATGAAGTTGGCAAACACCTGATACAGTGCACTATATAGTGGGTAGGGAGTGGTTTTAAACACAGCTTATGATTGGTCAAAAAAGTCCCAATTAACATATTTAAATTTCAGCTCCTTATCACTTATAAACACAGTGATACAAACAATAACAATGGCGATTCACATAACGATATAGTTCAGGGTGATTCTTTTGGTTTAGGAGTCAGTAACTCAATAACTTACTCAATATGTTCTCTGTCACTCTGAAAATGAAGTTGGCAAACACCTGATATAGTGCACTATATAGTGGGTAGGGAGTGGTTTTAAACACAGCTCATGATTGGTCGAAAAAATATCCATTAACATATTTAAATTTCAGCTCCTCAGCATTTATAAACACTGTGATACAAACAGTAACAATGGCGATTCACTCTGAAAATGAAGTTGGCAATCACCTGATGTAGTGCACTATAAAGTGGGTAAGGAGTGTTTTTAAACGCAGCTTATGATTGGTCAAAAAAAATTTGCATTAGCATATTTAAATTTCAACTTCTTATCACTTATAAACACAGTACTACAAACAGTAACAATGGCGATTCATGTAACGATTCAGTTCAGGATGATTCTTTTGATTCGGGAGTCAGTAACTCTGGGGGTTTCTTCATCCACAGACACTACAGAAGGAGATCCAGGGCCATCAGCCGCGCTGTGATGATATATTCGAGCGCAGCCAGAGCATCCTGAAGGCCGACAGCCCCAATGTGGAGGCGATCCGGGCCCGTCTGTCGGACCTGCAGGGGCTCTGGAGCCTCATCATGCAGGAGACGGAAAAACGCCACAGCAGACTGGAGGAAGCCCATAAAGCA
This sequence comes from Danio jaintianensis, assembly GCA_903798115.1. Taxonomy (NCBI): domain Eukaryota; kingdom Metazoa; phylum Chordata; class Actinopteri; order Cypriniformes; family Danionidae; genus Danio; species Danio jaintianensis. Next base: position 1,855,214 of record CAIGQV010000990.1, read on the forward strand.
CAGCAGTATTACTTTGATGCCGCTGAAGCCGAAGCCTGGATGAGCGAACAGGAGCTCTACATGATGTCTGAAGAGAAGGCCAAGGTGTGTGTTTTCATGAACGGAATCTAGGGATGCACGATATATTGGTGGCTATATTGATATCATTTGCTTGAGATCTCATATGCTGCTTTTCTGAAAGATTTTCCGCCTGTTTGTTGTCAGGATGAGCAGAGTTCAGTGGCCATGCTGAAGAAACACCAGATCTTGGAGCAGGCGGTGGAGGATTATGCTGAAACTGTGCACCAACTGTCCAAGACGAGCCGAGGCCTGGTGGCCGCAAACCACCCTGAAAGGTACGCAACACCAAACCTCACCATTCACCAGCCAAAGACTTTAATTATATCTATGCACACAACTGGAATATTGTATAAAACATTTGTGAATAAAGCAGCGTTTGAGTGAAAGAGAACAAAATCATTACTTCCTGATAAACTGGAGCAAATATCAGTTCTGGAGGGAATAATATTAGAAGAATAATAGTACTGAAGCACTGTGATGACGGACTGACGGCTGAGGCCTTTTACAGTCAGCTAAACAACATTTCAGATCTTTTACAATCTACTGGAAATGCTGCTTTGTCCATTAATGCATCCCATCATTCACAATTTTACCATCTGATAAAACTAAATCACAGGACTTTTTTTATTTATTTAGTAAATTTGTTTCCATTGTAGTTCATGCACATTTTTTTCTTCTCAGATAAAACATTTATCCTACTCAGTTGTGAACATACGTTTTTTTATGCACATTTTCAAAATGTATCTGCATCTTGGCATTTCCAACAAGCAGTTTTTTTTTATCCGATATTCCAAAATGCACAGAAAAATAGGTAGATGGAAACATAGCTGCTATTAAACGTGATCTGAATCTAAACTGATATCTGGATCTCATTTTAACTCCGAATATAACAACATATATTAAATTTTAAAAAGTTATTTCATGTACTCTTGGGGACCCCCTGGTGACCATTCATTAAATGGCAGTCATTGGTCATCCAATTCTGAGATTAAAAATAAACACATACAAACGACCCAAATCAATCTCCGTGTCTCCTGATGATACACTGAGCTCTTATGAAGCGAAACGATCGGTCTGTGCAAGAAAATTAATAAGGATAAAGTACGTCCAGGAGGTTGTTATCACAGAAATAAAGCCCGACAGGTTTATCAACCTGTAAACCAAGCTGAGCACAGTTGTGTAAAACTGAAGGGTTTATTGTGCTAAAACAACCATTCTGGATGTACTTTACCTCTCTTATTACACGTCTGCTTGCCACAAAACAGAAACAAATAGACACAAAAAATTGCTCTAAGCCAAATAACAAACCTTGGATTGTTGCGATTGTTGTAACTCTGACTCTGTGTGTGTGTGTGTGTGTGTGTGTGTGTGTGTGTGTGTGTGTGTGTGTGTGTGTGTGTGTGTGTGTGTGTGTGTGTGTGTGTGTGTGTGTGTGTGTGTGTGTGTGTGTGTGTGTAATTGTGTGTGTGTGTGTGTGTGTGTGTGTGTGTGTGTGTGTGTGTGTTGTAGTGAGAGGATCGGCATGCGTCAGTCTCAGGTGGATAAGCTGTATGCTGGACTGAAGGATCTGTCAGAGGAGAGGAGAGGGAAGCTGGAGGAGCGTTTCCGTCTGTTCCAGCTGAACCGCGAGGTGGACGATCTGGAGCAGTGGATCGCAGAGCGAGAGGTGGTGGCAGGATCTCATGAGCTCGGACAGGACTACGAACACGTCACTGTGAGTCACAACAAAAATACTGCTTTATTCTTACAGTAGCTTGGTATTTTCCGTTCTATGGACTACGGCTGAACAATATATCGTTTCAGCATCGATATCACAATGTGCGTCTCCGCAATAATCCCATCGCAGAATATGCAATGTTAAGTTAAGATTGTTGTTGATTAGCACAACAGTTACATGAGATTCGTGAGAGTCATTATTGCATATATGTTATGGTATAACCATAACAGAGTGAGAGTTTATCATTTGCATTTGTTTTAAAGGCATTTCAAGAGTTTAAAGCATTCGGGCTTAAAGTATAAAGTTTAAAGTATATTTGTAACATTAAATGAGGAATTATTTTACTGAATTAATACAGTTAAGGCACTATACAGTGTTATTTTACATTTCATTATTTCTATTTCTATACCTGAATATTGTTTGACTATTTGGATAAAAACATAAGCACTGTTTATTTCAATTTTTTAGTTGCTCTATTGTAATTATTTTTACTTGTATAAAAAACAACAAACAAATTGCATGATTCACACCCTTAGAAAATCACCCCAATCAATCCTAATTAATAATTTCTTCCCAAATAGAGGTATTCAAGGCATATGGGGAAATTGTATTCATATCGCATTATATACATCGCAGACAAATTTAATATTGCAATGTCAGATTTTTTCATTACTATGTGTGAGGTGTTTCTAATGGAGCGTCTATAGGGGCAGGACAGTAAATCTGACATTATTCTCTCTTCTGGCTGCCGTTGTCAGTCTCACACTATTGTTTTCCTTCTTCTGAAAGTCTTTCTCTTATTATTTCAGCAAATAGGATTGTAAAATAATGATTTGTTGTCCTCTCCCATTCACTGTGCTCTGAGTTTACCAACTATGACGACTTCTGCTGCTGAGAAACACGCAAATGTGAAAAGGGTCCATTCATCTTACAAGCACACAAAACAAATTCATTTAATCAGGCCGATTGATTTATAAAGGAAATGTGAAATTTTCACTTAGAGTAATGAACAAACTTATTTATGGTTTGGTCTCGAACCAGAAATGAAATCAAACTTTTATTATTAATATACCATACTCTGTCATCATCAAAGTCAAATCCATTTATCAAACATCAAATTTTTAAAGGTGGTATTTTTCTGACCCCACTGATTTTTGAAATGTATTTTAAGCATAGTTGCAATGTATTTTGATATTTAGTAAAACTATATTAAAAACTATTATATTTGACTATTAAACTAACAAATATTTGGCAATGAACATACAATGTCAAATGCATGTGTACACTATTTATATAGTGTACAATTTATAAAAAGGTTCCATTAGTGAATGTCAATGTATTTATTCATCTTCTTTAACTTTAAATGCTATTTTTTTTAACTGTAAATGCAGATAAAGTTGTTCATTGTTGGTCGTTAACTTAAAGCGCGTTAACTAAGCACACCTTTCTATTTTAATAATGCATTAGTAAATGTTGAACTATGATTCATAAATGCTGTGCAAGTATTGTTCATTTTTATTTTATGGTAGTAAATATATTATTTATTTATAAATATTTTACTTATTGCGAAGTGTGAAATTTTTTTTCGTATAATAATTTGTTGTGTTTTGCCAACCTGATTTCACCAAGTAGGATATGTTCCTGGATTAAAGTCTATGTTGATCCTGAAACAACATTCTAATCAGACGATCAGAATTAAGGGATACGTTTACCGTTTATGTTAAGTTTAGGCTTACGGTTAGGTGTCTGCACTTCTACAAGATTGTTATCCAACTATTATTCCCCTCTGATTTTGGGATTAATTTACAGTTATGGTTGGTTTAGGGGTAGGGGATAGGTATGGATTACATTTTCCAACAAAAATGATGTTCCAAGATCAACATAGATGTTAATCCAGGATCGCATTGTACTTGGCAAAATCATGACGTGCGTCGTGTTTTCTATTGTAAATACAGAAACATTTATTCACACATACAATTGCTTAGCAAGTTTATTGAGGCTAATAATATTGACCTTAAAATGGTTTTTACAAAATTTAAAAACACTTTTATTCTAGCTGAAATAAAACAAATAAGACTTTCTCCAGAAGAAAAAATATTATTGGACATACTGTGAAATCCTGAATCTGTTCAACATCATTCGGCAAATATTTCAAAAAGCAGGGCGAATAATTTTGACTTTATCTGTAGATGTAATTTCTGCAATAATTTAATCTTGACATTGCTTAGCATTGCAGAAAAACAGATAAACCTTAAACCTAAACCTTAAACCTAAATGTAAAGTTACTTATAGCATAAATGTGTTTTTCTCTACCGCAGATGTTGCAGGAGCGTTTCCGTGAGTTTGCTCGTGACACCGGAAACATTGGTCAGGAGCGTGTGGATGGAGTGAACCGTATGGCGGACGAACTGATCAATGCCGGTCACGCAGACGCAGCGACCGTAGCCGAGTGGAAGGACGGTCTGAACGAGGCCTGGGCGGATCTGCTGGAGCTCATTGACACACGCACACAGATCCTCGCCGCGTCCTACGAGCTGCACAAATTCTACCACGACGCCAAGGAGATTTTGGGACGCATCCTGGACAAACACAAGAAGCTTCCGGAAGAGCTGGGCCGGGACCAGAACACGGTGGAGACGCTGCAGAGGATGCACACCACGTTTGAGCACGACATTCAGGCTCTGGGGACGCAGGTGTGTCCACATTATGAGTTTAATAGTGAGCTAAATAAAGTTTTTTTTTATCGTCTCAATCAGGGGTGCCCAAACTCTGTCCTGGAGGGCTGGTGTCCTGCATATTTTAGTTCCAACCACAATTAAACACATCTGAACCAGCTAATCAAGCTCTTTTTAGGTATACAAAAACTTCCAGGCAGGTGTGTTGAAGGAAGTTGGAGCTAAACTATGCAGGACACCGGCCCTCCAGGACCGAGTTTGGACACTCCTGGTCTAAGTGCACTGTCTGAGACTCGTAACTTAATGAATGCATCAGTAACTGAATCCAATGATGCTGTGCTGTTTCAGGTGCGTCAGCTCCAGGAGGATGCGGTGCGTCTGCAGTCGGCGTATGCGGGCGATAAAGCGGACGACATCCAGCGGCGTGAGGGCGAGGTGCTGGAGGCCTGGAGGAGTCTGCTGGAGGCCTGCGAGGGCCGGCGCGCTCGCCTGCTGGACACCGGAGACAAGTTCCGCTTCTTCAGCATGGTGAGAGACCTGATGCTGTGGATGGAGGACGTCATCCGCCTCATCGAGACGCAGGAGAAGCCCAGGTGACTATAGAGCCCGCCTCACACTGTGATTTTTAGTAATCCTGAATGATTGTAGCTCGTCAGACTGCACGAACATGATCTCCATGTCACACTGTAAGATCTCCGCGGTCATAAGTCTGAACCACAATGAAGACGCGCCAACAACATAAGAAAACTCACCTGGAGTTTGACGTCATCCATCCATGTAGGGCTGAACAATATATCGTTTGAGCATCGCAATGTGTGTATCTGCAATAGTCACATCGCAGGATTAGATTATTTATTAAAGATTAAAAGATAAAGATATTATTTTTAAATTATTTATACAATAATGACCATGTTATTTTAAATTTGATCAATTTCTGGACTCCTCAGAAAACCATAAAGCACTATTTATTTAACTTTCAGTTTTGCTCTGTCATATTTATATTTGTTTGTAATTTATTATATTTTACGCAGATGCACTGCATAGAAAAAGACTTGATCATCCCAGTTGATCTAAATTAATGAAATCTATTCAAATAGAGCTATTCTCTAATCATCTGGTGAAATTATATTCGTATCGCAATATATATCGCAGCAGAACAAAATATTGCAATGTCATATTTTTCCAATATCGTGCAGCCCTACATCCATGACACTTTCGCTATCCGACGTTCTGGAATAATTCAGTGTAGCAGCAATTTTGCGCACAGCATGCCTCAATAATAAAAAAGCTGTTGGTTTTTTCTATTGGTTGTTGGATTGATGTTCGTCGCAGCTGAATCACACTGCAGGAAAATGACTCTGCCAGAACTTCATCTGAGGGAAAATCTGATCGCAAGGCCATTAAGAGGCTCTCCATGAATATGTAAAACCAGCGAATAAAGATCACAGATTTTAGCCTAGGATTTCAGGAATCTTTTAGGATTTCACAAATTTGTCTAGACAACCACATCGTGGCTGAAATCCCACAGTGTGAGCCAAAACATCAATCTGAGCTTTAGTTAAACTCTTAAACTCTGCAGGAGAAAAGAGTGATGCAACTGTAATTATAGACTTTTTCATCATCCTTTGGGTTTTTATCTTCAATTTTATATACAGTAATTTTGCTCTGCATTGGCTTTAAATTGTGATTTAAAAAAAACACAAACATTCAGTATAGATTGGGGTCAAAATGGTTTATAAAACATTATTGTTAATATAAATACAAAATAAATAGAACGTCAAACTGTTATAGTAAATTTATAATTAGGATTAGTGATTAGTGTATTATAATTTCTAATTTATTTAAAAATTTCATAAATACAAGAATTATACCATTAAATAAAAACACAAATATATAATTTGTGTGGTGAAATAATTAATTATGATTAATGATGATTAAGAATGATTATGTGAATAATTAATTATAATTAATTAAGATTTGATAGATGTAAAATATATAAAGTGTATGTGTGTATATATATATATATATATATAAAACCTAAAATATATTAAACATATAGAAAAATAACATTTTTTTTACGTTATTGAGGTTTAATTTGTATCTTAATTGCTTTATTTAAAAACAGCACAAGTAGACATTTTTGAAGCCTTGTTTCTATTTAAAGTACCCACATAATGGTGGAGGTTTTTGTGTGTGTGTGCATTTATTTATTTATTTATTTACTTATTTATTTATTTGCGCAAGAATAAAAATTAATACATTAAAGCTGCAATGTACAAACCCGAAGGGCTTATTTAAAGCCTCTACCTAAATGATAATAAAAACAAAGCAACTGCAATTCACTCACTCACTCACTATCCTTAAACTTAGTCCCTTATTTATCAGGGGTCGCCACAGAGGAACGAACCACCAATTACTCTGGCATATGTTTTATGCAGCGAATAACTGCAATTCAACAAAGTGCTAAATTACAATAGCAAACATATAAAAATACACAAGAATGAATTACAGCATCACACAAAAATAAAATTAACTAAATCATAAGCTCCAAAAACAAACCATATGTCGAGCATAATACACTACACTTTTACAAAATTACAAACAGCATTAAAACGATCCTTTATGTGTCTTGATAAAACTGAAATGAATGAATTAAAACTTGTTAAAGAGGAACAGCTTTTTGCTGTATGGGATAAATCGTTGCATCATTTATAATTTGCTCATCTGTCCTCTGTTCTTCAGGGACGTGTCGTCTGTGGAGCTTCTCATGAACAACCACCAGGGCATCAAGGCTGAAATCGACGCCCGTAATGACAGTTTCACAGCCTGCATTGAGCTGGGCAAATCTCTGCTGGCACGCAAACACTATGCATCAGAGGAGGTGAGCGAGACACTGACGTCTGTGCAAGAGCTTCAGAAGAAATGGGTTTATTTTAACCTTGAGGAACTTTCTTCAGTTATCTCACTTTAATCCTGAATGCCTATTTTCCTCCACCTCAGATAAAAGAGAAGTTGCTGCAGTTGACGGACAAGAGGAAAGATATGATTGACAAGTGGGAGGACAGATGGGAGTGGCTGAGACTGAGTAAGTAGGACTCAAACAATAAATATTATAATAATAAAATATAATTGGGCTGCACAATATATCATTTCAGCATCGATATCGCAGTGTCAATCCACAATAGTCACATTGCAAAGGCATGCAATGTTGAGTTAGCATTACAGTTTATTTAAAGTTTATTATACCAGGAACCACAGTTCAAAACATTTCGGGAATCACTGCAGAATTGAACCACAATAGAGTGAAAGTTTGTCATTTGTATGTGTTTTTAAGGCACTGTGTGACTGTGTGTGCATTCTAATAGAGTTTAAAGCATTCAGGCACAGAAAATTGTACCATTTGTAATTTTAATAAAAATAATGCAGTGTTATTTTACATTTAATTATTCAATATATCTACCTGCATACTGTTAGACTCCCCAGAAATCCTGCAGAGAGTGCTGTTTATTTTACTTTAATCTTTGCTCCATTGTGGGGTTTTTTGTCTGTAGTTCGTTAATTACATGTGTAGAATAAATTATATAAAAATATATGCATATAAAATAATGTATAGGCCTATACGTGATTAATTCCCCTACAAAACTATCCCAACCAATCTAAATTAATGACTTTATGAATGCTATTTAAGCCATCTTGTGAAATTATATTCATGTCGCAATTTATAATCGCAGAGAAAAAAATATATCGCATTTTTTTTATTTTTCCAATATCGTGCAGCCCCAATATATAATATAGAAAATAATATATAAAATAATAATAATAAATAATAATTGTTTTTGGGGGGGGGATTATTGCGGTGTGACTTTTGGCTTGTTACTGGGATTTTATGCATGCTTGTTATTCTCTGCATTTTTATTTGTTGTTGTATGTCTTGTAGCACTTTGAGTTTAAGAAAAGCGCATCATAAATGAAATGTATTATTATTATTATTATTATTAATAAAAAAAAAAGTATATATATATTGAACCATTAGACAGTTTTGACAGCTGTTTAAAGATTACTATACAACTAATGTAAATTAATTTCATGTTATATTATATACACATAATAATACTATTTTTAGATTTATTTATTATTAATAATTGTTAATAATAATAATAATAATAATAGGAATATTTATTTAATAATAAATAAATATTTCTATATATTATATTTATATAATAATTAATCGAATCCAAAATAAGTGTTTTGACATAATATATCTATGTGTGTTGTTTATATTTATTATGCATATGTGATATACACACACATACATAGAAACAAAACAATTTTACATCGAAATTTAAATGTATGTATAATTTGTATCCTATAGATATATATTATATCTAAATATAAATAAAAAAATCTCAAATATATGCATGCATGTGTGTATTTATATATACATAATAAATATACACCGTACACACACTTATATTATGCGATTCAATTTTGCCCAGCACTAATTGGTTAGTGGTTAGCACTGTCGCCTCACTGCCAGAAGGTTGCTGGTTCGAGTCCCGGCTGGGTCAGTTGGCATTTCTGTGTGGAGTTTGCATGTTCTCCCCGTGTTGGCGTGGGTTTCCTCCGGGTGCTCCGGTTTCCCTCCACAGTCCAAACACATGCGCTATAGGGGAATTGAATAAACTAAGTTGGTTGTAGTGTGTGTGTGTGTGTGTGTGTGTGTGTGTGTGTGTGTGTGTG
>CAIGQV010000990.1:1904238-1918666 GCA_903798115.1 Danio jaintianensis
ATATTTTTCACTTTGATATGTCGTTATTTTGTTTACCTCATTGGCAGTGTTTAGGTTTCCATGCCCTTTAAAAAAGCCCCAGAAAATATATTTGTTGTGTCCCAAATGAAACACTATACACTTATGCACTTGTACACTCAACTATGTAGTGTATAGTTTAGTGTCGTTCCAATTGGAACACTAATGTTTGTTTACTATATGGAAATTCAAACCATTTTCTAGGTTTAACAATTACAAATTAGGGAAATAAATAACCAAACTATGGTGGAACGGTGGCTCAGTGGTTAGCACTGTCGCCTCACAGCAAGAAGGTCGCTGGTTCGACTCCGGGCTGGGTCAGTTGGCATTTCTGTGTGGAGTTTGCATGTTCTCCCCGTGTTGGCGTGGGTTTCCTCCGGGTGCTCCGGTTTCCCCCACAGTCCAAACACATGCGCTATAGGGGAATTGGGTAAAGAAAATTGTCCGTAGTGTATGAGTGCATGTGTGAATGGTGTATGGGTGTACTGGGTCGCGGCTCGAAGGGCATCCGCTGAGTAAAACATATGCTGGAATAGTTGGCGGTTCATTCCGTTGTGGCGACCCCTGATAAAATAAGGGACTAAACCGAAGGAAAATGAATGAATGAATGAATGAATGACCAAACTACCGAATAGTACCTATCAAGAGGACAATCATATTCACCAAAAGAAGGCAGAATAATCACTTGCGTAGCAGAATTTTGCTTTAACATCCAAAATTAATTCATTTATTAATTTTTTATTTTTGTTTATAAGGGTTCGCCACAGCGGAATGAACCGCCAATTATTCCAGCATATGTTTTACACAGCGGATGCCCTTCCAGCCACAAACCAGTATTGGGAAACACCCATACACTCTCTTATTTACACACACGCTCATACACTACGGCCAATTTAGTTTATTCAATTCACCTATAGCGCATGTGTTTGGACTGTGGTGGAAACCGGAGCACCTGGAGGAAACCCACGCCAACACAGGGAGAACATGCAAACTCCACACAGAAATGTCAACTGGGTGAGCCGGGACTCGAACCAGCGACCTTCTTGCTGTGAGGCGACAGTGCTAACCACTGAGCCACCGTGCTGCCCACATCCAAAATAAATAAAGTAATTCAAATTTAGCACCCAATAGCCCCTTTATCAGTAGCTCTTCCCCTTCCGCTATGTAAGCAAAACTGCGACTGTTAAGTGATCACAGCAGATCAGTTCGAATTTGAAATATGAGCAATTCCAGCGTTATGGATGTGACGTTTGCAGTAAAAACTCAAAGCATAAAGTCAGAGAAAGAATATGTTAACATTACATTGAAATATCTGTTTATATTTTCCAAAAGTCACCACAGAGTTATGGCATCAGAAAAATATCAATCTGTAAACATATTTAATATTTTAAATGAGGGAAATAAACATGCGTTACGGATGTGACCAAAAAGGTTTGTGAGTTTACGGTCAAAAGAAACGATGCTAATCAGAAGGATAAGAGTTGCTCTCTATAGAACAAACATGATTGATTTTAATTTATTTGACATTTTTACATTTATGAGGAAAAAGCTTCTCTATGGATGTGAAATTGGCACTTGTGTGACTTTGGTAAATCAAATATAAATGTTTGGAAACATTGACAGAGACGTTTTTGAGTATTTTTACAGTACTGTAAAATACAAGCCTACACAAAAAAACCTAGAAAGGGGTTTCCTATTTTTTTCATGAGAAGGTTGACATTTGCATGGAATTGCTCATTTGTAGTTTAATTGAGAGTTCAGCTAGTAGTCTTCGAGATTTAAGCATTCCCTCATTAATTTACACTGGACTTTGGATGAGTTGCCTGAGGGCGTTGTATAATAATAATATGGCCACCGAGCGAACTGACTTTCCTTGAATGGGACTTTGGTGCGGGGTCAGTGCTATCAGTGTGAATCTGACCCCAAACACAGTGAGATTAGCTCAACATTTGAGCTCCTAACAGAGGCAGACGCTCGCTGGATTTACTGTAAGCTCCAATTGCACACGTCTCATCCTGAGCTCAACTCGCGGTCATTTGCCTGTTCTTGTTTCCAGCCTAAAATGTCACGTCAGGGTTTTTGGATGCGCATGATTTTTCCGAGCTCATTATGAGTTAAACAATCTGAGTGCTGGATTCATTAAAGCTCTGGTTGGAGATGCGTTCATAATTGCATTATTCTAATGAACAGACCCTGCTTTTTTTCCCCTTTGGTTTTTAATAGCAGCAGATTTATTTTGAGTGCAAATGGAAATTTGAATGATGTCATGGGAATTGTTGTATTTTAGACACTAATTAAAGTGTTGATTAATTTTCTTTATTAATTCGTGGCGTGATAGTAATGGTGACATGGACTGTTCTGAGATGCTTAATCAGGATTGAATGAATATAAACACTCCCTGACAAAAGTCTTGTCGTGGATCCCAGTTGTAAGAGCAACAAATAATAACTTGACTTCTAGTTGATCATTTAGAAAAGTGTCAGAAGGTGGATTTTTCCCATGAATGATCTGTTGAACTGCATCCCAATCATCACAAATACTGCAGAAGACCTATTGGGACCCGCATGGACCTTAAGATTCTCACAGAAATCAGTCAAGTTTGGTGAAGGAAAAATGATGGTTTGGTGTTACATTCAGTATGGGGACGTGCGAGAGATCTGCAACATCAACAGCCTGAGGTATCAAGACATTTGTGCTGCCCATTACATTACAAACCACAGGAGAGGGCAAATTCTTCAGCAGCATAGCGCTCCTTCTCATACTTCAGCCTCCACATCAAAGTTCCTGAAAGCAAAGAAGGTCAAGGTGCTCCAGGATCGGCCAGCCCAGTCAGCAGACCTGAACATTATTGAGCATGTCTGGGGTAAGATGGAGGAGGAGGCATTGAAGATGAATCTAAAGAATCTTGAGGAACTCTGGGAGTCCTGCAAGAACACTTTCTTTGCCATTCCAGATGACTTCATTAATAAGTGATTTGAGTCATTGCAGAGATGTATGGATGCAGTCCTCCAAGCTCATGGGAGTCATACACAATATTCATTCTTCTTCCATTGCAGCATGACTTTATATTCTATACTGGACATGATTTCTGTTCAGTGACAAGACTTTTGTCTAAGCAAAGTCAGACCTTACTATCCTAATTAAATCATTAAAAATCAAGGCATGATCATATTTTATTTTGCTAAAATAAGCATAATCTAGAGATCTAAAGGCCTTTGCCTTTTATATAAGCCACTTCTGATACCAAATAATCAACTAGAAGTCAAGTTATTATTTGCTGTTCCTAAAACTTGGATAGGCGACAAGACTTTTGTCAGGTAGTGTATTGCGAGATATATATATTATAATTTATGCAGATGCACCGCATAGAAAAAGACTTGATCATCTCATTTGGTCCAAATTAATGAAATCTTTCCAAATAGAGCTCTTCAAAGATTTGATATATATATTTATATATATTTATTTCACCAGATCATTTGAAGAGCTCTATTTGGAAAGATTTCATTAATTTGGACCGAATAAGATGATCAAGTCTTTTTCTATGCGGTGCATCTGCATAAATTATAAGAAATTATCAAACAAAATTAAATAAATAAACGGTGCTTTATGGTTTTTATGGTTTATTATTTTGTGGAGTCTAATGGTATGCATGTACAGAAATTGAACAGTCAAATGTAAAATAGCATGGTCATCATTGAATAAATCATAAAAAAATATAATATTTAATAATATCTTTATATTTTAATCTTTAATAAATAATCCAATCCTGCGATGTGACTATTGCAGATACACACATTGCTAGAGCGATGCTCAAACAATATACTGTTCAGTCCTATTACTGGTAAATTTAACAGTTAATTATAATGGTTATAATGATTATATAGTTGATTATAAATACACATTGAAATTAAAATGAAATGGTGACCTAACAGGAACAGTTTTGGGGCAAAAATAATAAGTATATGCTATAAGCAGAATAAATTACTTGATACTTTTGTATATTTACATTTTTGAAGTTAATTTATTTTTTAGTATTTAAAAAAATTAATATTATAAAATTTATAAAAATATGATCAAATTTTTATAATAAAAATATTATACAATTATTTATATATTTATTTATTCATTCATTTTCTTTTCGGCTTAGTCCCTTTATTAATCTGGGGTCGCTACAGCGGAATGAACCGCCAACTTATCCAGCATATGTTTTACGCAGCGGATGCCCTTACAGCCACAACCCATCTCTGGGAAAGATCCATACACACCCATTCACACTTATACACTACTGACAATTTAGCTTACCCAATTCCCCTATAGCGCATGTCTTTGGACTTGTGGGGGAAACCGGAGCACCTGGAAGAAACCCACGCCAACACAGGGAGAACATGCAAACTCCACACAGAAATGCCAACTGACTCAGCCGAGGCTCGAACCAGCGACCTTCTTGCTGTGAGGCGATTGTGCTACCCACTGCGCCACCGTGAGGCCCTATATTTATTTAATAATTTACTAATAATTTCCTTTTATATAATGAGATGATCATTTATGTATATTTATTTTAAAGGTTGTCCCTAGAAACGGTTTTCAAATCAAAATTATTTAATCCTAAAATTAATTGTTTATTATTATTATTGTTTATTATTATTGAATTAATTAATTGTTAGGGCAGCACGGTGGCGCAGTGGGTAGCACAATCGCCTCACAGCAAGAAGGTCACTGGTTTGAGTCCCGGCTGGGTCAGTTGGCATTTCTGTGTGGAGTTTGCATGTTCTCCCTGTGTTGACATGGGTTTCCTCCTGGGTGCTCCGGGTTCCCCCACAAGTCCAAACACATGCGCTATAGGGGAATTGGGTCCGTAGTGTATGTGTGTGAATGAGAGTGTATGGATGTTTCCCAGTACTGGGTTGCAGCTGGAAGGGCATCCGCTGCGGAACATATGCTGGATAAGTTGGCGGTTCATTCCGCTGTGACAACCCCAGAGTAATAAGGGCACTAAGCCGAAAAGAAAATGAATGAATGAATAATTAATTGTTAATTGTTTATTATAATTAATTGTTTGTGTTTTAATAAAAAAAAATCTAATAATTTGTTTAAAATAATTCAGAATATTCTGTGGTCAGTTTTTCTTGTAATTCAGTTTTTGTATCATATTTATTTATTTATTGAATGTTTTTCTTCAGCATGATATCAGAAAGCTTTAGCTGGTTGCATCTCTCAGGCAGCTGGAAATATTCCAAGCGCTTTCAAACACACTCCGTCACGATGAGCCACTTCACTGCACAAAGACTTCAGCACATCTGCGGAGAAACACACACATATGCACATGCACACATACACACTAACACACATTTACACACATTCAAACACATCAACATGCTCACACACACATATGCACATGCATGCATTCACACACACATGCACACGTTTACAGACACACACACACACACACCTACATGCACACAAAGAAAATTTGCACACACACATACGGTATGCATTCACATATACCCACACATGCACATACATGCACACACACACATTTACAGACACAAATTCACATACTAACATGCACTTAAGTTACACTCATACATACACAAACTCAGTTATACACACTTGTATATACACATGCATTTTCACACAAACACGTACATACATATGCACACGCATTCATGCACATACACGCATTTACAGACACACTAACACACATGTATGCTCAAACACATGTAAATACTAACACACACTTAATGTACACTCATGCACACAAAAATCTCACACACACGTTTACATACACAGACATGTGCACACATACACACACACTAGAACACGCACACACACATACACAGTCATTCACATACACACACACACACACATACACACTTACACACTCACAGACACGTGCACACATACACACACACACACACATTTACACAGTAACACACTGTACACTCATACGCACACAAAACTCACATGTATGCACAGATATAGTCACACACACATGCGTGCTCAAACACATGTAAATACTAACACACACAATGTACATTCATACACAAAAATCTCACATACACAGACATACAAATTCACACGCACACACACATACACACACACGCACACACATGCACACACGCACGCGCACACACACACACACACACACACATATGCATATACAGACAGGCATTCACATACTCACATGTGAGTACTCTACATTCTCACACAAACACGTGCACACATACACACTCACTAAAACACATTTACACACTTAAACACTTACTGTACACACATACACACACAAAACTCACATGTATGCACAGATATACAGTCATTCACACACACTTACACACTCACACAGACACGTGCACACACACACTCTGGCATGGTGGTCTTCCGCTCTTGATTTTGCTTTCAGCTTTCCCCCTTCAGGCCTACAGTCACTGGTGTTCATTTGACTGCAGATTTTCCCACAATCCCTCAGCTGTTCACTGACTCACAGCGGTTAAATGGCCACAGGCGTCCTCACACACATGACCATCCACAAACACACACATACACCGATTGGCTGAAACTCTCTGCACGTTTCAATGACAAATTATAATTCAAATCAAAGAAATGATGCTTATAAAATTAATCAGATTTCCCTCCAAATTCTAATTTCTGCAATGCTAATTTTTTTTTTTGTTATTATTTATTGAATCTTATTCTATTTCATTTAATTTTAGCATTAGCAAACAGAATAGCAATGATTTTCCTAAAAAACTATTAAAAAATATGTTTTGGTGATTGAATTAATGTTAAAATAACATTCATTTATTAATTCATTCATTTTCTTTTCGGCTTAGTCCCTTTATTAATCTGGGGTTGCCACAGTGGAATGAACCGCCAACTTATCCAGCATATGTTTTACACAGCGGATGCCCCTCCAGCTGCAACCCATCACAGGGAAACACCCATACACACTCATTCACACACACACACACTCATACACTACGGCCAATTTAGCTTATTCAATTCCCCTATAGCGCATGTGTTTGGACTGTGGGGGAAACTGGAGCACCCGGAGGAAACCCACGCCAACACGGGGAGAACATGCAAACTCTGCTAAAATAACAACTGAAACTAAAAAAACTAAATTAAATTATTAACTAAAATTCTATAATTAAATAAATGTATTGCAAAATTGAGGTTTTTATTTATTTATATTGTATAAATAAATATTATTTAATGAAACTGAGCTAGGGGCGACACAGTGGCTCAGTGGTTAGAACTGTGGCCTGACAGCAAAAAGGTCGCTGGTTTGAGTCCTGGCTGGCTCAGTTGGCATTTCTGTGTTTGCATGTTCTCCCCGTGTTGGCGTGGGTTTTCTCCGGGTGTTCTGGGTTTCCCCACAGTCCAAACACATGCGCTTAAATGCTTAAAGTGCTAAAACTGAAATTAAAATGTCAACAAATGAAAGCTATATAGAAATAATAAAGCACGTAACACAAATCTGGCAGCACGGTGGCTCAGTGGTTAGCACTGTCGCCTCACAGCAAGAAGGTTGCTGGTTCGAGTCCCGGCTGGCTCAGCTGGCATTTCTGTGTGGAGTTTGCATGTTCTCCCCGTGTTGGCGTGGGTTTCCTCCGGGTGCTCCGGTTTCCCCCAGTCCAAACACATGCGCTATAGGGGAATTGATGAACTAAATTGGCCGTGGTGTATGAGTGTGTGTGTGTGTGTGAATGAGTGTGTATGGATGTTTCCCAGTACTGGGTTGCAGCTGGAAGGGCATCCGCTGTGTAAAACATATGCTGAATAAGTTGGCGGGTCATTCCACTGTGGCGACCCCAGATGAATAAAGGGGCTTATTCAGGATATTGATGATATAATAGATAAACCACGTTAAACTCTTCAGTGGAAAAAATGGCCTTGGCAGCAACATGCAGTCAATGTGTTATTGATTCGTTAAAGCTGTATAGAAATCAGTGTTGTTCAGGGTCAGTGTTTCTGCGGCTCTCACTCAGAGAATGATGTTTTCTCTTCATCACTCATTCCTTTTCTAACAATCGTATCTTATATTTTCAGCCTTGATTGTATTGTTCTTGGTTGTCATAGGTGTTCAATGTTGTTGCTGTGGTGATTGGTCTGTACCAGTTGTTTGTTAGGGTGTTCTAGGTTTAGATTTGCACATACAGTGAAGTTTAACACTTAGTTGTAAGGATTAGTTTTAATGTCTGAGATTTGATGTATATACAGTTGAAGCCCTCCTGAATTATTACCCCCCCCCCTGTATATTTTTCCCCCAATTTCAGTTTGACGGAAAGAAGATTTTTTTTAGCACACTTCTACACATAATAGTTTTAGTTCTGATTACTGATTTCTTTAATCTTTGCCATGATGACAGCACATAATATTTGAGTAGATATTTTGAAGATACTAGTATTCAGCTTAAAGGGACATTTAAAGGCTGCACGATATTGGAAAAATCTGACATTGCGATATTTAGTTTACTGCGATATATATTGTAATATGAGTATAATTTCACTTGAGTTACTTTATTTTCTTGGAAGAAAATAAAGTAAAGAGAAAAAGAAAGAATAGTTAAATAAACGAACCCAACTCCAAGAGCTTCCTAAAAGATATTTGTTGCGTGTTTTATATTACGTCCTTGATGCTTTTGACTAGGGTCGTAACAACTTAAATAGCTCTATTTGGAAACATTTCATTCATTTACAGTGACCGGGTTGATCAAGTCTTTTTCTATACAGTGCATCTGCATAAAATATAATAAATTACAAGCAAAATAAACAAGAAATAAGCAGTGCTTTATGGTTTTCTGGGATTCAAGTACAGAAATTGAACAATCAAATGTAAAATAACATGGGCATCATTGTATAAATAACAAGACATACATTTAATAATATCTTTATCTCTAAACCTTTAATAAATAATCTAATCCTGCGATATGACTATTGCAGATACACACATTGTGAAAGCGATGCTCAAATGATATACTGTTCAGCCCTAATTTGTTCTGTAGACAATCAAAAAAACAAATATTGCTTAAGGGGGCTAATAGTATTGACCTTAAAATGGACCTAAAAATTAAAAACTGCTTTTATTCTTGCCGAAATAAAACTAATAAGACTTTCTCCAGAAGAAAAAATATTATAGGAAATACTGTGAAAAATTCCTGAATCTGTTCAACATCATTTGGGAAATATTTGAAAAAGAAATGTAAAAAATTAGGAGGGCGAATAATTTTATGCGTGTATGTTTATGTATGTAAAATATTGAGACACTAATAAAGAATTATGTTTGTGTGTATACATGAAATATATTTTCACCAGCATGGACAACACCACACTTTGAGCTAGACTTTATTGTAGGGGTGTAGGGATGAAGGGGACGGTAAGAGAACAGTGGGATGAAGGGGAAGGGAAGTAAGAGGATAAACAATGAACAGGTAGGTAGGTTGATCAGGCGTCCTACGATGATGCCCAGAGACTCAGAGTGGGGGTACCGTCTCTGTAATATTTTGGTAGAGTGATTGGACCCCCCCATTCAACCTAGGAGTGAAGAGAGGGTTATAGAATTGTGAATGGGAAGCGAGGAAGTAGAGGGAAGGAGGGTGGGTTCGAGAGAACGAGAAGAAGAGTGCTAGAGGCCTGGTCTGCCTTAAATAAGTTTTTAGGGAGTAGGTGGTTGGTTAAGAAGACAAAGTGAGGCGTGGTTCCGCTGCCGAACCTATGTTAACAAGTTAGCTCCATAAAATTAAAAGTAGTTATAAAAATATAAATGGAAAGAGATGCAAAAACACATACCAAACACATACAAAAATAGAATATTCATTCATTTATTTTCCTTCGGTTTAGTCCCTGATTTATCAAGGGTCGTCACAGCGAAATGAACCACTAACTGTTCCAGCATATGTTTTGCGCAGCGGATGCCCTTCCAGCTGCAACCCAGTACTGGGAAACATCCATACACACTCATTCACACACACACACACTCATACACTACGGCCAATTTAGTTCATCAATTCACCTATAGCGCATGTGTTTGGACTGTGGGGAAAACCGGAGCACCCGGAGGAAACCCACGCCAAAAACGGGGAGAACATGCAAACTCCACACAGAAATGCCAACTGACCCAGCCGGGACTCGAACCAGCGACCTTCTTGCTACAGTGCTAACCATTGAGACACCGTGTCGCCCCATAAAAAAATGGAATATTACATTTAAATACATATTTATGAATACTACAAATCCTAATGCAGTGCACGTCAAAACGAAAGCAGGATTGTTAAGATTCAGCTATTTTCTATGACAGGATTGATTGAGTGAAGTGACTCTGCATACAGTAACTGGGTAATTTTTCATTTCATTTTTGACTTAAGTCAGAATCTGCATTTGCTCATTTGATGTCTCTGCAGTCTAGGAGAAACAATTAAGATATTAAAGCGAGCTCATTAGTGATTTCTGCTTCCTGTGGGTGACAGACGCACACACACACACACACACACACACACACACACACACACACACACACACACACACGCACCCACACACACCCACACACGGGTGATGGCAGCACATCTGTAGCTCATAATCGTGTTGGCACACACACAGCTGCTGGCTTGGGTTTCATGCCAGTGGACATGGAGAGACTCTGATCACACACACACACACACACACACACTCTCTCTCAAATTCAGATTTTTTAATTTGAGCTTTATTGCCATGACTTGTCTGTATGTATTAAAACATACAAATATATAACACACTAATAATACACACAATAATACACTCTCACATTCACACACACACACACACACACTACGGCCAAATTTAGTTTATTCAATTCACCTATAGCGCATGTGTTTGGACTGTGGGGGAAACCGAAGCACCCGGAGGAAACCCACGCCAACATGGGGAGAACATGCAAACTCCACACAGAAATGCCAACTGACCCAGCCGGGACTCGAACCAGCGACCTTCTTGCTGTGAGGCGACAGTGCTACCCACTGAGCCACCATGTCGCCCATATATATAGCTCTCTCTCACACACACACGCACACACACACACACACACACGCACACACACACACACACACACTTTCTCTCTCTTTAGGTGTGTGCAATCAGTGTTTGATCTGTGTTTAAAGTCTGCTCTCCTGCTGTCACTTAGCTGATAAATATCACGCTTACTGTAAATCACACACACACACACGCGCACACACACACACACACACACACACACACACACTCACTGCTGCTGGAATCACAACATCAGCAGCCATTGTCTTTAATAAAGCAATAAACCGCCCGAGGCAATGCATTATATCAGCATAAAGAGAAACATCACTCGTCACCAGAGCAGAAACTGTGTTCATCAGCAGTCGTCACACTCTACTGTCTTCATCAATAAAGCTCTTTCACTTCACTTCAGATTAATTATTCAACTTTATTAGCATGACTGTTTAGTTACAGTATTGCTAAAGCATTTTAACTATGTATAAAACAATATGCAATATACAGTGCTCAGCATAAATGAGTACACCCCGTTTTTTTATTAATTTCTCAGTAAATATAGGCATGTTGTATAGGCAAAATATGTATTTTGGTGCATTTGAACAAAACCGATTTATTAAACGGATATATTTAGTAAAATAATATATTATAGTCACCGAACATCTTTAGAAATAGAAAGATTTTACATTTAAATTCATGCGAAATATTGGAAAAAAATTACAAACTACAAAATTTTAACAAAATTGTATAATTTATTTTTTTGTTTCTCTTGAATTTTGCTCTTTTTTAAAAATGTTTTATTTAATATTTTTTATTATTATTAAAATTGTGTGTACTAATTTTGGAGCATTATCGTAAGTTATTCTGTTAGATTAGCTCCAGATTCGGCTTCAGTGCTGATTAATCTAATATATACGCACAAATATAATATTGTAAAGCTTCCTATAGAAAATATTAATCTAAATGAGAGATTTGTGAGGGGTGTACTCGTATGTTGAGCACTGTATTTACATAATTATAGTAATAAAACATACAATAAATGACTGGAAAAAGGAACAAAAGCAGACAATACCTCTAATATTCAATGTAATAATTACAATTATAAACAGTGTATATTGAGAATGCAAAATATATATAAAAATGATAATTATTGCGATAATAATTGTTAGATTTTGCTGTATTTGGCTTAACTGTTCTTGGGTGTCTCGCTAATGTATTAGATGACTCTAGTACATAAAATAAGTAAGCTCACCAAAGTTCGTATGGGGAGAAGACTTTATTGAAGACAATCAATAGTGCAGTTCCTCAGCAGTGATGTTAACTTGTCAGTCCTCAAGTACCTTAACCCAAAGATCTGCTTGGGAGACAGTACTTTATACTAACTTCAAACAAACCATTGTTAGTTGACAAAGCTCAGCAGGACCCTCTTATCAGATGTTTCAGCTGTTGTTTGCTTTATACACATTGAAGACTCAAAAGGCTCACACCTATCGTAAAAAGGGCCTTTTAGTTCACACTTATCAGTTTGTAGGGGTTCAGGCATAGGTCATCACATATACTGAATAAGATACACAATCCATCATAGTATATGCAATATTCATATCGCAGAGAGGTGCAATCAAATACTTTTTTTAATGGATGCACCGAAATGAAAATTCTGGAACCGAATATTCTTAATCACAACATAACATAAGCTAATAATGAACAACACAGCATTTATTAATCATAGTTCAACACTTATTAATACATTATTAAAGTCAAAAGTTGTGTTTGTTAATTTATTTTCTTTAACTAACATTAACAAAGATGAATAAATGCTGTAATAAATGTTTTGTTGATTGCTTGTGCATGTTAGATATTACATTAAATAATAGAACCTTATTGTAAAGTGTTAGGGCGGCACGGTGGCTCAGTGGTTAGCACTGTGGCCTCACAGCAAGAAAGTTGCTGGTTCGAATCCCGGCTGGACCAGTTGGCATTTCTCTGTGGAGTTTGCATGATAAGCTAAATTGGCCATAGTGTATGAGTGTGTGTCTGTGTGTATGGGTGTTTCCCAGTACTGAGTTGCGGCTGGAAGTGCATCCACTGCATAAAACATATGCTGGAATAGGTGGTGGTTCATTCCGCTGTGGCGACCCCTGATAAATAAAGGAAAATTTATAAATGAATGTAAAGTGTAACCAAATATATCAATAAATAAATAATAAATACAATAAAACCTTTGCTACCTCAATTTTTCAATGCTATATTCTCTTCTCTTCAGTTTCCTGTCAGTGTAACTCACAGTATGTATGTGTGTTTGCTGTCCTCTTGTTTTCTCAGTCTGGCTCTTCATCCGGATAAGATCCAGGTGGCCACCGGTCAGGTTGGGAAGGATCCGTATATCTGTGTTTGGGACTCCTACGCTCTGACCACAGTCTCCATCCTGAGGGACGTTCACACTCACGGTGTAGCATGTCTGGCTTTCGATGCCGACGGACAGGTCAGAGTTACACTAAATCACTGCCCACGCAACACCTTCATACAGTTTTGTCCATCCTCATTTATAAGTGCATCCATAAGGCTCAACAACTTGCATTTCAAATATGACATTGATATCGCAAAAAAAGAGTTTTTTAAATTTGACTTGCTATACAAACAGTGTCCACTAGGTGCTAGGTATTCTACTTGTATGCTTCCTAATGGGATATATGCACAGCAAGTGTTTTTCAGCCACCGATAAACTTCTGGCAAAAGGTTTATGTGACGTAAGGTTTTGATTCCAAACTGTTTGTTTTGTCCTGTCAGCGTTTGGCTTCAGTTGGACTCGATGCCAAAAACACTGTGTGCGTTTGGGACTGGAAGAAAGGACGTGTCTTGGCCACTGCCACGGGACACTCTGATAGGGTAAGACTGAACACAGTGCTCTCTGATAGGCTGAGACTGAACACGCTGTTCTCTGAAAGGCTGAGACAGAACACACTGTTCTCTGATAGGCTGAGACAAAACACACTGTTCTCTGATAGGCTGAGACTGAACACACTGCTGTCTGATAGGCTGAGACTGAACACACTGCTCTCTGATAGGCTGAGACTGAACACACTGCTCTCTAATAGGCTGAGACTGAACACACTGCTCTCTGATAGGCTGAGACTGAACACACTGCTCTCTGATAGACTGAGACTGAACACACTGCTCTCTGATAGGCTGAGACTGAACACACTGCTCTCTGATAGACTGAGACCGAACACACTGCTCTCTGATAGGCTGAGACCGAACACACTGCTCTCTGATAGACTGAGACCGAACACACTGCTCTCTGATAGGCTGAGACCGAACACACTGCTCTCTGATAGGCTGAGACTGAACACACTGCTCTCTGATAGACTGAGACTGAACACACTGCTCTCTGATAGGCTGAGACTGAACACACT